>VOPJ01011468.1:0-40438 GCA_014673585.1 Semibalanus balanoides
GCACGTCACTGTCAGTGCACACTGCACGTCACTGTCAGTGGACACAGCACGTCACTGTCAGTGCATACAGCACGACACTGTCAGTGCACACAGCACGTCACTGTCAGTGCACACTGCACGTCACTGTCAGTGCACACAGCACGTCACTGTCAGTGCATACAGCACGCACGTCAACCCACACAGCACATCACTGTCAGTGCACACAGCACATCACTGTCAGTGCACACAGCACATCACTATCAAGTGCACACAGCACGCCACTGTCAGTGCACACAGCACATCACTCACTGTCAGTGCACACAGCACGTCACTGTCAGTGCACACAGCACGTCACTGTCAGTGCACACAGAACGTCACTGTCAGTGCATACAGCACGTCACTGTCAGTACACACAGCACGTCACTGTCAGTACACACTGCACGTCACTGTCAGTGCACACTGCACGTCACTGTCAGTGCACAGTGCACAGTCAGCTGGTGGAAGGTAATACGACCGCACACTGCGAATTCGACAACTCCTTCGGCCATTATGCCATTTATTATTCTACCGCCTAAGGATAGGTACACTTGCTTCGCATGAATATATCCGACTCTTTTTTATTTCAATTACGTGAGTGCAATACTTTCATTTCAGTCAAAAGTACGTAGCTATTTTCGCATTCATTCCCTCTCACCGATGAAAGGCACGTCGGAGTTCTTGTCTCTCTCGGGATGGGGTCCATGGAGCGCTGCGATGCGGCCGGCCAAATAGACGTTTGTCATTGGTCGTTTATCTCTGACGTCATCCGGGGGCATTTCCTCTTGGTCTGGGCTGTCAGTCTCTGCCTCAGCGCCGTCTTGGAAGCTCGGTGAAATAGGAACTGAACTTTCCCTCTCTTGTTCTCCTGAAACATCATTACAAATTTACCACATTTCATCCACGAACGTTCTGGCAGGGAGTGTCATTGAGGAGATTGTGTCACCTCATAAGCATCTACACGACCAGCGGTCTCCATTAGTATTGGTACGCCTCCTTTATTTTTTTTTATTTTTTTTTATTTTTTTTTTCTAACCGCCACCCATTAAAAGGTGACAGGAGTGCCCCCCACCCACAATCCCAACGACACAACCCACCTGACGTTAACAACCAAGAGAACAAAAGAAAAAATGTGCGGCACTCCCAGCTAAAAGAAATGAATAAAACAAACTTAAAAAAGCATCGGAAGAGAGGTAATCAGGGTATTAGATGTGGTGGATAATAAGAAGGCAAAGTAGTCAATTGCTGAAAACAGAAAATGAAAATGCCCCCGCTACGTCCCGCAGGATATCACATTCTTCACGGTGTTAGTAAAAGGGGATATCAGTCACAACTGGGCCGGAGGACAAATTCTGGTCTATATTCAAGCTTTTTCTGCTGGACTTCAAATGACCCCCCTCAGCTAAGCAAAGCTTGTTGGCTGAGTGGGAAAATCCTTGGACGACCTTCTTTAGCATTCACATGACATTCAAGTGTAAAGCATAGTTTTAAGCATAGTAAATGCAAAGCATAGTTTTCAATGGGTGCCCAAACCACAAGCCCAGCCCAGCCAAAACCCATGAACACCAAGTCCATACCCAGACCAGACCCATTCAAATTCAAAATATTGAGGCCCATGCCCGGTCCGGCCCATTCAGATTAAGCAGATAATTATTTTTACAAAATTTGCAACCATTATCCTAGCATATTTGCTTGCGTACTATTAACACGAAAAAAAACGCACCTGTGTGTTGCTGTGGATTTAGACTCATCGAACACTTTTCGGACAACATTGTCATATTGCATCAGTCTTTGGATTGGACATGATTTGGGAATTTTAAGGTGAATATAGCACCATTGGGAAAAGTATATAGAATAGATGGAAAGAATCCCTGATTACGGTCCCTGGTAAAAATTTTCATTTTTGGCGAAAAAAGTCAGAAATTTGGTGGTGGTTTGGTTGTAATTTGAAATATGTTTACATGTTGACGTCACACCAATCTTTGCGTCACAAAAGCGAGTTGTGACGTTACAAGGAGGCATCGGACGGCAAACTTTGCGCCGCCCCAGTGACAGCTGCCTTGTCCCGGCACCGCAACCGATGGGTGCACCGGTACGTGAACGCGACTGGCTGGGTCGACCGGCGCTCGCTTGCGCCGGGTAGGGACGTGGTGGCACGCATACGTGACCACTTAGTGTCCGAAGCGCCTGACCGACCGTCCGGTGGCGGTCGGGGCGGACGCAAGGTAACAAATACTGGCGGACGGTTCAAAAAGTGGAAAGTGCGGTGGCAATCACAGTGGAGTACTACTGATGACGTATGCGAAAACGTCACGGGATTTGTGACGTGAAATATGCCACATATGCCCAACGGTTTTTTGGTTGAAACTCAGCAACTAGGTTGCTTTGGAGGGAAAAATTTGGATTTGGGGGTTTCTCAGTTCACACCGACCAATCTGGCTACTCCAGTTAAAAACTAATGTTAAAGGTGCTATATTCCCTTTAAATCTTGCACCACCATTACTTACCATGACTTATTAGTATAAAAAGATTGTCAAACTTTACTGTTTAAGAGTTCTATATGGTTTTTTAACATATTGATTATTGACCTGGTTAAACATCTGGTTGTCAAGTACAAAAATAAAGCTTAGCGACATTACTCAACAATTGCCATACCCATGCCCACCAAGTACCCATGAAAAATCAAAAGATGCATAACCCAACCCAGACCATCGGAAGAAACTGAGTGGGCAACCCATGGGTGCACCCGATCCATTGAAAACACTGATGCAAAGGTCGCACAAATTCAGGTCATATCGATGTTGCAGCATTCTACAGCAAATTCACCATCACATTGTTGAAAGAAATTCGTTTGGCTTTTGTAACGGTGCCATCATCTGCGAATTGCTTTCATTATACCAATATTTCTGACTAATCGGTGTCAAACTTTTATCCACAGCAAAGCTCGCAGGGGCCCCTCTGTGCCGGCCTCTCCCAGGGGCCCCTCTGTGCTCGGCCTCTCCCAGAGGCCCCTCTGTACCGGCCTCTCCCAGAGGCCCCTTTGTGCCGGCCTCTCCCAGCTAGGGGCCCTTCTGTGCTGTGCCGGCCTCTCCCAGGGCCCCTCTGTGCCGGCCTCTCCCAGAGGCCCTTCTGTGCCCGACCTTTCCAGGGCCCCTCTGTGCCGCCTCTCCAGGGCGTTGTGCGGTTCCCAGGGCCCCCTCTGTGCCAGCTTTCAGGGGCCTCTGTGCCGACCTCTCCCAGGGGTCCTCTGTGCCGGCCTCTCCCGGAGGCCTGTCTGTACTGGCCTTTCCCAGGGGCCCCTCTGTGCCGGCCTCTCTGAGGGGTCCTCCCAGAGGCCCCTCTGTGCCGGCCTCTCCCAGGAGCCCCTCTGTGCCGGCCTCTCCCAGGGGCCCCTCTGTGCTGGCCTCTTTCAGGGGCCCCTCTGTGCCGGCCTCTCCCAGAGGCCCTCTGTCCGCGTTCAGAGCCCCTCTGTGCCGGCCTCTCCAGGGCCCTCTGTGCCGACCTCTCCCAGGGGCCCCTCTGTGCCGGCCTCTCCCAGAGGCCCCTCTGTGCCGACCTCTCCTAGGGGCCCCTCTGTGCCGGCCTCTCCCAGGGGCCCCTCTGTGCCTGCCTCTCCTTCAGAGGGTCCCTCTGTGCTGGCCTCTTCACCAGAGGGCCCCTCTGTGCCGACATCTCCCAGGGGCCTCTCTGTGCCGGCCTCTCCCAGGGGCCCTCTATGCCGACTAGGTGCTCATTCGACGTATTCAGGGTACCCTCTGGCCCGCCTAAAGGGACCCTTTCGGCTTGTCCAGGGGCGGGGCTCTAACATGCACAGGGCTTTGTGGGACGTTCAAGGTCCCTGGGCCTCTGGTCTTTCAAAAAAGGCCCTGGTGCCCCCAAGGAACCTCTGAAGTGCTCTAACCTCTCAAAAGACCACGTTTCGCGTGGTCTTCCGACTCTTAAAGAGCCTATGATACCGCGTTTCGCGCGGTCTCGGCGGCCCTTTCCGGCGGGCTGCGCGCGCCGAAAATGGTCCGCCGGGCCTCCAGGGGGGGGGGGGCACCACCCCCTTGGCTCTTGCCTGGCTTTAACTTGCATTTTTTCCCAACTACTTCAGCTGCTGCTTCAGCTGCTCAGTTCCGCGCTGACCTTCGGAGCGCCCGGTCACGCTCGCGGCGCTCCGCACCGGTCAACAACTCTGACCCCGACTGGGCAGTGAGCCGCCTGGGCAGTGAGCCAAGTGTCCGGTGCTGGCTGGTGCTGGCTGGTGTGGAACAATTTTGGCTTTCTAGCATGTACGGCAACATGCAGAAATGTGAATAGGCTCAGGTGCGGATCCTGTGGCCGTGAAGTGACATTCAGTGACTGTGAACCGCAGCGTGACTGTGACAGGCCGTGTCGCGAGGTATGACTCGTCGGGGGGACCGATAAACAAGTGCAGAGAACTGGAGACGAATGGTCCTCCCGCCGCTTCGGCAAACAGTCCTCCGTAGTGTAGTGACTACGAAACCGAGTCAGCCAGGGAGGACGGCCAGGGGAGAGGGTTAGTGGAGTCCGGAGACGCTCAGCCGCGGCCAACAAGCGCGGAGCGCCGGACCCGGCACGGTGAGAGGGTTCCCTCCCGCTCGGCTGTCGGGTGAAGTTCAGGGCGCAGCTCAGCGACGCCATGGACGAAATAGAGACTCGACTGACGACCCTGTTACCAGGAACTCCACGAAGCTTTAAAGAAAATTTTGAGCGCAAAACTAGAGGCCTTCGAGACCCGAATCCATGACCTGGAGCAGCATGTGGAGATGAGGGACGACCAGATCGACGAGATGTCCAAGCAGCTGCAGGAGACGAGGGAGGAGGTGGAGACGCTTCGGGGCCGGGCGGAAGACGCCGAGATGATATCTCGTCTCCCGTGCCTGGTTCTGTCGGGCGCGGCTTTGGCCCCGCGGCGCGGAGCCCCTCCCGGGGGCGCGTCCCAGCCGACCGCCGACTCGGGCCGGGCCGGGCCGGCGCCGCCCCAGCCCCCGCCCCCGCCCCAGCGGGGCGGCTACCGGGGCGGGCGAGGCGGGCGGGGCGGGGTCTCTGACCGGCGCGACGGAGGTGGCTTCGGGGCAGAAGAACGGGAGGACATCAACAATCTCGTGGTGAGCACCCTGAATCACTGCTTCCCTGATTTACACGTAGAGGCACAGGACATAGATCGCGCACATCGGTTGCCCGGCCCGTATAATCGGGTGATAGTGCGATTTGTGAGATCCGGAGGGTAGCATGTGGTTATGTGGCGCAGGCTGACTGAAAAGGGAAGGACTATTCGTCAATGAAAGCCTCACCCCTCTAAGCGGGATTTTCGCTTTGCTGGACATGAAGAAAAAGGACAAAATATACACGGTGTACACGCGTGGTGGCCAGGTCTATTTCAAACCTGAGAAGTTCGCAGTCGGGCAGCGGGTCGAGTCGATCCAGAAGCTGTCTCAGCTGGGCTTCAGTGTGGCCGCTCGCTAAGCACCGGCTGATCTAAGACAGTGCTGAGAAGGATTGTTTTTGTTCTCTTTTCGCAGCACTTCGGCAGTAGAGGTGAGGACTGTTTGTTTCCGATGTCTGACGTGCGCTGGAAGTTTGCCCCGCCCCTCTACGGCGCTGGGGCTGGCCGTTCGTGACGTCACGGGAGGTCTGGCCCGGCGCGGCGCTGGGGTGGGGTGGGGCGGCCCTTTGCGGGTCATGGGGGTGAACCGGCAGTGCTGCTGTTTTGTCGAGACATCTGGCTCACATGGACGGTTATTGTTTCTGTTGAAAGCCCGTGTATGTAGTTACAACATGATGATGATGTGTTATTCGGGTTAGGAACAAGGTGAAAGGGGTGCGTCGCAGCTTAAATATTCTGCTAACACGTTGAGCGTCGGCCGGGGGATCCGTGCTTGAGTTGTGTTCCTTGTTTAGTTAGGTGTTTATTTTTTGTTTCGTTTAAGTTATAGTGGTATTGTATGCACTTCCTGGTTACCAATAGTGATAATAATAATCTGTCAAAACCAAAAGAAGAGACCACCAGTCACATTGATGGGTGTGATGTGACCATAGACAGATGGTCACATGCATATGATCTGGCGCGGTGCACAGTGGCTCACACACGATGTGAGCAGATGCACAGACATAGACAAACTCGTCCACCAACATACTCACTCTGTGAACGGTGCTATACTTTCGTTGCGCAGGCGAGGCATGCGCAGTTATAATGTTCAACACAAGCAGACCATCCCACAAAATGTTAACGTTTCCAAGGAGCCTCACCTGTTATCTGGTAAGAAATGGTGAACAGGGATATTAATAACGGCAGTATTTCGATCGCCTGCATGAACTGTAGGGGCTTAGGGGACGCAAGGAAACGGAGAGACGTTGTGAATTACTTTAAGCGGTCAGCCTCCAATGTAATTTGTTTGCAGGACACTCATCTGACCAGTACAAAAGAAACGTTTATGAAAACCCTTTGGAGAGGACGAACCTTTTTCTCTTCTTTCTCCAACAACGCAAGAGGTGTGTGTATACTTATTAAAGATCAGGTTAATGCGGACATCGAACTTGTGAAAGCAGATGATCTTGGGAACCTTTTAGCGGTCAAATTTAAACTTGAAAAATACTCGTTGACGGTGATTAACATTTATGGCCCTAATAGCGATGATCCTGATTTTTACGAAACGCTTAAAACGTTAGTTAGAGACCGACAGGCAAGCGGAGACTCGGTTATCGTGTGTGGCGATTTCAATTTAGTAATGGATCAAGCCAAGGATACTCATAATTATCGTAGAGAGCAACAAAAGAAACGCCAGAATACGTTATCCGTCAAATAATGTCGGAACATGACTTAGTCGATTGCGTGGCGCGAACAAACCCGGAGAAGAAACAATACACTTGGTTTAACGGACAGGCTTGGATTAAAAGGCCAGATTGGATATGTTTTATCATCAGTCGGTCCATAATCCCACTGATCAGACGCATGTCAAATCGAGAGCCATTCCGCGGTCAAACAACCACGCTATCATAACTATTGAGTGTGATAAGTCCTTCAGGAAAAGAGAGGCAAGGACTCATGGATTCAACCTGTTCCCTTTTGATGGAAACAGACTACCATAGCCCGAATAAAGTCGGTCATCGCACAAACCGTTCGCCAATACGTGGTCGCCAGTGTATGACGAAACCATTTGTCCGAGACCCATCAAGAAAGTGTGGAAGTTGCAACTATTTAATGATACTCTATTTTTAGATATACTCCTAGTCATAAATTAGAAGCGAACAGTTTATTACTCAAGGTGAAAAGAAAAAGGAAAGGAGATATCGGAGGAAGAGCTGTTTAGCAAATCCGAGACCATCGAAAGTGGCTCACACAGCACCTGGACACGGCAAAACAGGAGTTAAAAAAGGCAAAAGGAGGAAATTAGAGAAATTAGAAACATTAAAACTGATGGCATGATCACTAGATCAAGGTGTAATTGGCACGAAAAGGGTGAAAGGTCAACGAAATATTTCTTAAATCTAGAAAAACAAAATTGGGTAAAAAAGGCAATACCGTTCTTGAGGGAAAATGGTGGTCTAATTTCAAGGCGAAGAAAAATGTCCTCAATTATCTAACGGAAACACTTCCAAAGAGCATGATTGAGAGACAATGGGGCAATATAAGAGTGGATATTGAAAGGATTTTGTCAAGCGCAATGATTGAACGTAGACTTACAAAAGAAGTGCTTGCTTATGAGCAATAAAGAGGAACGAACTGTCGAAAGCGTCTGCACAGGATGGCAAAATGATCGCTCTCCAGGATCAACTGGCTTCTCTGCGGGTTTTCTTTAGTTTTTTCTACGCCTGACCTAAAAGGATTTTTGTTGGCGATCGTTTCAACATGCATTAAGTACGCACTCTTCTGTCGGTGACACAGCGAGAGCAATCATTACGCTCATCCCCACAGACAAAACGGACAGGAGGCGATCGCAGTTAAAGGATGGCGTCCGATCAGTTTGCTCACGTTAGTACAAAATGTTTCAAGCGTGTTATCGGAAACGACTAAAAATTGGTGGGTGCACGTCCTCTTATTATGTGATCAAACTGTTTGAGGGCAGTAATCGGGGAATACTAGACTGTTTAGAATAATTGATCATTTTAATGTCCGAAAGCTGGATGGGGCTTTTTATATAGATTTTGAAGACTTTAATTCTGAGACTGGGATACACTAAGTGCGTTTTTGAGTCAGTGGGGTTCGGAGGCGAAGTTTTTATGGAGTTGTTTGACCTGTTATATACAAATAATGCCAATTTTTCCAGAATCATGCTCAATGGACACCTCGGAGAAAAAATAATACACACAAGAGGCTTCCGCCAGGGCGACCCGGCATCTGGCCTAATATTCATTCTGGCCGTTGAAATTTCTCGCAAACTTTCTTAGAAAGACGGCATTTAGAGGCATTAGATTAACGAACGAGAGCGAGTTCTTTCCCCAGTACGCGATGACACTCATCGTATTTTTGGAGGACGAAACCCAGATATTCGATAGTTATGCAGCAGTTGTGGAAAAAGTAAATTTCGGTCTAACCTAACATAAGTAATGTAAATGCATGGGTTGGACCAAAGACACCCGGTATGCACAGATTTATTGTTATGGGTAGGACTAGATGGTGTCGTGTTTAGTGCCGATCCAGAAAACATAGAGGATTTTAACTTTCCCAACAAAATCAAAAGTTTACAAACATTATTGGATTTCTGGCGAATGCGAAAACTTTCTATGCTAGGCAAAGTGACTATAATAAGACCCTCGCAATATCAAAGTTTGTACAGTTATTCAGCTCACTACCCACTCCCCGTCCTGAGACTATGGCGAAAATCAAGAGCATTTTGTTCAAGTTTTTGTGGAATGGCAAACCAGACAAAATAAGGCGAACAAAAATATGCCAGCCGTATCAGAATGATGGAATAAAGATGGTCGATATCGACATTTTCGTGGCATCACTTAAGTGTTCCTGGATAAAACGACTGCAATGTAACCTTTCTTCTGAAACAAAGTGGGTAACAGGTATCCCATATAGCTTGAAACAACATGTCGATAATTTGTCGTGGTATGGGGCATCGATGTTAAAGAGACTAGCGGATAACATCAAAAATAAATTTTGGGTACATGTGTTACAAGCGTGGGCAAAGTTTGCAGAATACTTTGTGCACAAATCTGAGGGTGTTATGAGTGAATCCATTTGGTGTAATGATAGTATTGAAGTACAATTTCTATCAAAAAGAGTTGGCGTATAAGGGACTATTTTCGTGAGTTATTTTACTAAATGGCCAACAACTGTTTCCTGTCACAAGCTAGAAATAGAAGACATGTACGGTATCCGCAGTAAATGCTATCGATTATAATTCCATTAGACTAAAAATGGCACCGATACTTGACCTAATAAAAACAGAAACAGTGGACAAGTACTTACCAGCGATTACCGCCAAGGACATATGTAGTTTTGCATTCGAAAAATATCAGCCAGGTGGGAGCCGACATTATTGACAAAACTTTACGAAAAAAATGAAGACATTGCCAGAAAATAGAAGATAAAGTGGCTTTAACCGAAACTCAACTAATCGAAGCGGCACCCTCGCCTACCATGCGACAAATTACTCTTTCGGACTTCGCCTGCAGACATTGATTATAGGATAGTCAATCGTATTCTTGCCAACTAATACATTTTTATTTAGAATAGGTTTTAGCTGACTCTAGCAGTGTACTTTTGCGAAACAACCGTAGAAACTCTGGGCCATTTTACTTCAATGAACTGTGAGAAGGCACGTGCTTTCTTTTGCAAATATGCCAAACATTATACTGCAGAAGTTACACATTCATCATAAGAAGCGAACAACTTAACTGCATATTTCCGGATAACGACGAGAGAGATATCGTTGGATTGATCAATATCATAGCTATTCAATGTATATGGTTCGCCAAACTGGATCAGACGGAACCAGAGGTGAGCCGCTTCGAAAACGCTTTACAAGTCATTATCTATATTAAAGACATAATAAGAAAACCAACGACACGTATTGAAAAATGGCATTAAAGTGGATTGGTCTGCATAGCATGAGCTGACAAATTGCACATACAATTCAACTTAAAATGTTTTAGTTTCAAAAAAACAGAGCCATTGTTCTTAATAAACAAAACAAAACAAAATAAAAAATATAAAAAGTGTATTTGTGTGGTTGTGTGGAAGCCCCCGCCCACCCGCCTGACCGAGACGGCCACCATGAATGCATACTCTGCCGGGGCGGCCGGTCGGCCGGTCGGGGGTTGAGAACGCCGCCAGGCACAGCTGTACGTGGCGCTCACTCCCCGGCCGGATACAGCGGAGCGCGCCCCGCAACCGAAGTGCGTATTAACGTGAGGCGGCGTGGGCGGGAGGTTATCAGCTAGAGACTAGAGACTGACCACAAGAGTGAACAAAGTGGCTAACTGGCCGCCGTGGGGGAAAACGATACCGACTGTAATGTTGCCGATTGTGTGCTGAATATCACCGTTTGCTTGTTTCGGTTGGTGGTCGTCGATTTCCTATTCTTGCGTTACGGTGTTTTGATAGGGTTAACGTGTTTTGCGTTACGCGTGTTTGATAGGTTACAGTGTTTTGATAGGCCTTACTTGCTGCTGTTCATTGTTTGGTTTCGTTGTGGTTAACGTGCTCTCATGTGATTTTGTGACTTTAAGAGGTGAAAATACAGCCCCCGCCTAACCCCGGGCTAACCCGTTTGACGTGACCGCCCTTGCGCCTTCGCGATTTTCGCAGGGCCGGTCTGGGCCGGCCGGGCGTGCGGAGCGCCAACGTAACAGCTGACGGGTCGCGCGCCGCGCCGGTGGAACAGGGGCGCCGCCGCGCGGAAACGCCGCAGATCGCGGAGGCGGCCGCGGCGGGGCGGCGCCCGTCTGAGCGCGGGGCGGTATCCCTCAGACCTTCCCCGCCGGGGCGGTACCCCACAGAACCTCCCCGAGCCGGACGGTAATTGCCGACGCCGAACTGGCGCCGTCCGGTTTGCCAGACGGGCCGCCACAGACACTCATGGTGGGCTTCGATGTTGAGATCGGTCAATTGTTCTAACACGCACATTTGTTAATGGCAAAACTCACAAGAGAGAAAAAAAAAATATGCATAGGAGCAGTACATTGTTTCAGTTATGTTCGTATCAGGCAGTTTGTTCTCACGTGTCTGCTTTCCCATGTTCCCATATTCGAGACAAATAAATGATCACCCGGAAAAAAAAACTACTTCAGCTGTTTTACCTAACCGGATCCTACTGATCCTGGTCGATCATATCGATCTCATCTGCCTTCATCTGGTCCCCTCTGATCCTGTCGAATCCCGTCTGATCCAAGCTGACCCCACTTGAACCCCTATGATCCATTCTGGTCCTGTCCAATCTTATCGAACCGCCACTCCGTCTGATCCTATGTAGCCACCTCTCCGTCTGGTCCTATTTAGCCACCTCTCCGTCTGATCCTATGTAGCCACCTCTCCGTCTGATCCTATGAAGCCACATCTCCGTCTGATCCTATGGAGCCACCTCTCCGTCTGATCCTTATGTATTCCACCTCTCCGTCTGATCCTATTCCTATAGAGCAACCTATCCGTCTGATCCTATGGAGTCACCTCTCCGTCTGATCCTATGATCCTATGTAGCCACCTCTCCGTCTGATCCTATGAAGCCACCTCTCCGTCTGATCCTATGAACCAACCTCTTCGTCTGGTCCTATTTAGCCACCTCTCCGTCTGATCCTGTGGAGCCATCTCTCCGTCTGATTCTATGCCACCTCTTCGTTTGGTCCTATTGAGATACCTCCAGTCTGGTCCTATGGAGCCACCTCTCCGTCTGATCCTATGGAGCCACCTCTCCGTCTGATCCTATGAACCAACCTCTTCGTCTAGTCCTATTTAGCCACCTCTCCGTCTGATCCTATGGAGCCATCCTCTCCGTCTGATCCTATGGAGCCACCAACCTCTTCGTCTGATCCTATGGACCCACCTCCAGTCTGGTCCTATGTAGTCACCTCTCCGTCTGGTTCTATGAAGCCACTTCCAATCTGGTCCTATTCTCCCCGTCCCTATTCTATTCTCCTATTCTTCAGCCACCTCTCCCCGTCATTTTACGGAGTACGGAGCCACCAATCAGGCTCCGTCTCGTGTCTCGTGTCACGGCGGTAATTTCCAGCTAACAAGGTTCGGCCTGCCAATCCGCAGAGGGAACGCATCACCCGACATACCACCTCGCAGACACGTGCAACGCATATATGTACTATTGGTTCCAAAATAAGCGTCCCACTGCTACCGGGTTGGCCGGCACAGCAGTTAGAGAGAATATACCGCTTTGGGAAACTGATGTGGAATGATGGAGATGAGTGACATTTATCTGGACTTATCTCCATCGTTCCACAATCCACATGCTTTTGCCAAGGTGGTATATTCCCATTAATTGTTGTGCCGGCCAACCTGCAGCGGGACACTTATTTTGGAGCCAATGTACCCGGTGCCAGGGGTCACTGGTAGCACTTCCGGGTCTAGGTCGTGCAGGTAGCATCGGAAGGAGCAAGGCCCGGAGGCGTTTGAAGTACTGTTCTGGCGATGCTTGAATCGGCCGAAGAGGTGCTTTGAAGTAATAGAAGGAAATGGGTTCCTAGAAGTTTCGAGAACTCCTTTAATAAGCTGGCTTCGTTCTGGTTCAAGCAGGGCAAATAGAGATTGGAAAACTTTGCTAATTTTGCGGGCGAAATACTTATTTGTAAGTCGCTGTGTGCAAATGATATAAGCAAATTAGGGTAATGTAATCATCTGGTTATTGACGCGTTCGACTTTGTGCCATTGTCATCTGAAGACCACGTAAAGCCAAAACATGTCACATAGCGTTATTTTGACATTTTTTCCGCAGTTTGATAGTGGGGTATTATTGCACGCTGCACGGTTCCGCAGTGTTCCTTTATTTGGATATGCTTGTTTTAATGGTAAATGTTGAAATTGAATTTATATGGTCCAAATTTATTGCAAAGGTCGCAATCAACCAGCCTTTTTCAGACTTCAATGCCAAGCGGTTGTAATATGTTGCGTTCGAGACAAAGGTAGCAAACTGAGTGGGACCGAGTTCNGAGAGGCGGACGCGCCGCACATGGGCTTCCTGGCCGGGGCGCCGGCACACCCGCAGGCGCACGAGTTCCAGGATGAAGGTAAGTGCGATGTCGCGCAGGGGGAGGTCGGAGCTGGGTGTGGCGAAGGGCATTGTTGCTGTGTCTTCTGTTTATCGAGGGTGACGTTATGTTTATTGTATATGTCACGAGTTGCGTCGCGGGCCAACAGTCGCGTTGTCATAAGTTGTAACATTGATGTTGTAACTTCTTGGGACTCAATCAGGCTTTGTGCGTAAGCATGTGCTGAATGTAGATATGTGATATTGTGTGTTTTGTGTTTTTGCAGACCTATTAGCGGCCGTCGCCGGTCCCTCGGGTTTCCCTTCACAAGACCACTCGGACAGCGCAACGCCAGGTGCGTCAATCTTCGTTAACATTCTATACTGCGGACCTACCGTCCCCCACGTCTTCGTGCTCAGCTGCTAGTATTGCGAATTTAGGCGCACGGCTAAACAAATTCAATGAGTCGAACTCTGATAGCGTCAATGATAAAAGTAAAAGTCTGAATTGCCCTTTGGGAATAGCAAGTCCAGCATGCCAACCAGGACCGTGTCCAGGTAGTCGGAGCACGTAAAACTTTCGTCTCGAAATTCGTTGCCGGTCAACAGGAATTGCGCGATCGGGTAGTGAGGTCAGAACCTGCGCAACAAGCTCTGCTTAGCATGGTTCCTGACCTCGGAAAGCCATCCATACAAAACATTCAGACTAAATTTATAAAAAAGCTCACTGACCTGGAAAAGCTCATTAACCTGGTGCCTCAGCACTTAGTAATTAAAGGAAGAAGTGTCATTCTCTGCAGTGATAGCACATATTTTACATTGACAAATAATGCACTAAGATTATGAATTTTCCTGTGCGAGAGGAGTAAAAATGTCGCGCAGACTGGTGACAATATTAATTAACAGAGATAAATTATTTTGTAGCGGGTGGCTTATTGTTGGACCAAAGCTGTCAGTTTTTATGATTACACCATTTGCATGTTTCTTTTTCTAAACATTTGTGGCAAGTTGACAGTCCATAAATATTCCAAACATTGTTAGTTTTCAGCATATTTATCTTAGTGTGCCTGGGAAACCACAGCTGCATGGGGCGACTTAGCTGAGCTTCCTGAGCACGTGTGGGAACGGTTGGCGGGCCTCGCTGTTCAAATGGGACCCCCTCCCGTCTGCCTGTCCCCGCTCCCCGTCCCCTCCCGTTCACGTCTGCCCCTCCCCTCCCGACATTATTGATCGCTCCCGGACGCAGTGATGACGTCATCAGTCTGGGACCGCCCGCTCCTGCCAACGGTCGTCCATGGGAAAAAATTATGTAATCTCGCAACAATTCTGGATATTTTTTTGTTTACTCTAAACACAAAATTTTAATATAATTTTATCAAAATATTCCGGAGACCGAAGGTTTCGAAAGGATTTCGAATGAGAAGGCACAATGCATGTTTTGTTTCGCAGCGTTAATTAAAAAAGAGTGACACGAAAGTGGCAAGTTTCTGTCGATTTTTCAGCCCTGAATACCCGGCACTCGAGTCCTACAATCACGGGCAGATGTTGTCATGGCGACAGCAGCTGTTACACCAGCTCGTAAAATGGCCGCAGTTTTATAAAGCCTTGGCTCTGCGGCAGACAGCCTTGCCCCGGTCTGAGATAAGTCTAGACCGGGGGCGCCACATAACTTCATAGTTGAGGCGCTCTTTAACCCAAATTATCAAGTCTAGACCGGTCTGGCGTTTCTTAAAAGTTAAATTGACACAGTTTATAGTCTGTACAGTCGGTCTATTATGTATCTTCCCTTTTTCAGTTGCTAAAACTCATTTAATTTCACTTCTGTGTACGTGAAGGGCTGCTACAAGGGACCAGGTGGTGCCTACCTAGGTAGGTACCACATTTTCCATTAAATAAGTCCCTCATGTACTCAGAAGTGAAATTAGATGAGTTTTAGAAACTAAGATAGGGCAAATACATAATAGACCAACTGTACATCATAACTAAAATCCAATCCAATGTCATATGTGCACGATAACAAGACAGATAAATCATGCAATATTATATCCTTATGGCGTTGCTTCGTTTTTAGATACGAACTCAAATATGCTCGTTTCCTTCACCTCCCGTTTGTGTTATGGTAAATTCATCCGTGATTTCCTGAACTTCCTCTGAATCTCACCGACCGGGAGTGGTGTTCATTTGGCGGCTTCTGGCCGCGCCTTACGATGGTTGTGTCTCGCCCTGGTGCCGCTGCCGGCCTCACTGGCAGCCCACACGCTCTGTGTGTATGTGTGTCTGCGGGCGGGGGTGTGCTCCGGTGCGACCCAAACTCTCTCTGCCATTTCGCGGCTTTCCGCTCTGCAGCTTGCTCTATTAGTTCCAGCGGAAGCCGCAGTTCAGTCGGCACAGCCGCTGTCTGGTGTCAATACATACATAGATGTGAAGTTTTAACTTATTTATGCTCTAAAATGACTATCAAAACTATGTAATCAGAGGCCAGAGCTGCCATCGTATTTGCTCAGCTGATATAAGAGTCCGAGTCAGAGTCTGCCGTCTCTCTCTCTCTCGAGTGTTCGGCTATGTAGGGGGACTGGACTGGAGTACACCCCTGAGCCGGTCGGGCGCGTTTTGTTTACCATGTGGGCGTCCTCATGACACTGAGTCACTTCAGCAGCACGCTTGATTTTATGACTAATCAAAAGTCGTAATTTATATAACATTATTTTTTAGCTTCGGTGCTGGCATGTTTTTGCTCAGCGTACAATTTGGACGTCTTTTGGTGAAACGTATTACACTCATGTTAAGTGCAAAATATTACTCGCACGGCAACGTGGCTGGTCAAAATGAATTATTTTCTGGACTTATCATTCGTTTCTCAAAGCAAAATTGCTTCAAAATTTCATCGATTCTTATGCGGGAATACAATGTCACAATGTCAGAAAGTTAAATTGAAAAGTATAATTTTGCAATAGAGCGCAGCAAAATCTTATCACCAGTGAATGTACCGCGGTAGGCCAACACCCGACGTATCACAAGATAAAGGGTTATCTTTTGTGATTAACGTCGGTTTGCCTACCGCGGTACATTCACTGGTGATAAGATTTTGCTGCGCTCTATTGCAAAATTATACTTTTCCAATTAGTCTTCGATCAGTGCCATGACGATGCCCGCAACATTGTGTAGGCAGTTGTTAAAAACGGAATTACGGTTTTTTAAAGCTTGCATTGAAAGACGATGCAAATGTCATCACTTCCGTGGTCTAAATGCCTTTGGCGATTCTTATGTTCGCGTTGTCTATTATGTGTTTTTTCAAACACTTTTTCGTGTTAGTATGGTCATGAAATGGTCCAACATTTATGACGACCATGCCATTCCTGTGGCAATGCATGCAACAGGCAAAACTTTCATTTCAGCTTTTCTTCTCTGTGACAACTATTACGTATCCGGCGAACAACAAATCTTTCGAAGTGTAACATAGAACATACTAAGCCGTCATTTCGTTTTAAGTAACCGTCTGAACTGTACCTGCGTCTGTATGTGTATGTATGTGTGTTTGTGTGTATGTGTCGGCTGGAGCCGGGCGGTGGCGGCGGCGGTGGCGGGCGGGTCTCGCCGAGCCTGGCCGGCAGCTCTGTCCCGCCGACAGCCGGACCCGCTGGACGGCGGTCTCGGGCGGGCCGCGTCTGCTCCCTCCGATCCTGGACCGGACCGGAACGGACCGCGAACGGCGCGGTCGGACTGGCACGCGCTCCGCGACCGACCGACCGACCGAAACTCACGGTTTTGCCGGGAACGGCAGGAATTGGGACGGGAGGCGCAATTAACAAAATAAACTTCGCAAACTTACTCAGCATAACATGAAAAAAAAAATAAAGCAACATGAAAGATGGTAAACCGAAATAGAATATCAGTAGGGTCAACGTGGATGAACCACCGACTACACAAATAAAACAAAATGCCCTCCCGCTCACTAATGGCGTTCGTCGGACGACGGAATCATCATGTGTGACGTCACACAATTATGACCAATCAAAAGTCAACACGTATACAAAGTTGTTAGTTTTTGTGATATGTACCTAAACAACTTTTAGAGAAAAGATAATGTCACCATCGTCTTTTTCGTGACAAAATCACAGAAGTTTCCAAAAGCTATATGGTTGCGTAACATGAAACTTGTCCATTCATCAACAGCATTATAACTAGGGACATGGAAGTTATGCATACCGATCCTAGGTCACAGTGTCAGAAAAGTGACTCCACGATTTAAGTTCGCCGAACGAATTATTTGCCATTGTTGGAACTTGGAACACATTTTTGTAATGCGTATACCAGCTTTTGACACCCGTGTCACTGCGGTTAACACCCTTAGAACTGGCAGAACATCGCGCTTGGATGTGCTGGCGTGACTCAGCATTAATATCATCTACGCAACGAGACGAGACCTCCAGCCTGCCGCCAGACGGCGCTGGGTGGGCGCAATGTGACCTTTGCTGTCGACGCGCCCTAAAACCCCAATAATCAATCAATCAATCAGACGGCGCTGGATGCGAGCACAAACCACTTTTTTGCCTATTTTCTCCTGTCATTTTAATGCTCGTCAACCATTTGCAACCATTGCAACCATTTTGCAACCATTTGCCAACCATTTGCAACCAGTTGCATCCATTGCAACCAATTTGCAGTCTAAAAACAGCGTCTTTCTTTAGTCAGTTTTTCACCGGAACAACTTACAAGTAAAAAAGGGAAAGCAGGAAACGTCCCACTTTTACTGACATTGTTCCTAGGATATGCTGCACAGCCCCTGACTTCGTGAGACGTACACAGCAGCGTAGAATCTTCGCATAAACCATGAAGCGCCAATGCCGCTGGTATGAGTGCAAACATTCGCTACCATCATATCGGAGGGCGAATTATGGCTTGAGATATTCCGTCGGTGTGCTCAGAATAGGCGGACCCCGTTTCGCGGATTGAAGACTATAAACATTAAACATGACTGTCGGAATCGAACAAATATAATTCTCTGATAATAAGCAGTTATTCATTCATTCATCCAGGCAATTCATGCTAATATCTAGTCGCATAGGATGCTCAGCAGCATGATAATGACTACATTTCATGTTTTGCCACGTCTGTGGCGTCTCTTTGTGGTTCGACGGGACCCTCGGCGATACTTGCGTCTCCATCGATAGGACACCCAACACAGCCTGACATGCCGTTATTTTGGCTAGCACGCGCGACCTTTGTCCTCCGCTCATGCGGCGCATTGGGTCATCGTTCAAAGGAAGCCCTGGGGACCACCAAGGGAGCTGCTTTATTATGTTACCCCAATCGTGCGAATGCAGAAGAACAACTCTACATCAATGACTAGCTCGGTATTGCCTCCTCTGGCCAGCCGCCAGCGTGTGTTTGTGTGGCTCTCCTGTCTGTTGGCTGCGGTACCTGCAGAGCTCCTCAGTCGGCTCTGCTCGTGTGCTGGAGACGCTGGCTGTCCCGCCGCCGCCGTCTCTCCACCTCTCCGTCTCCGTCTCCGTCGCCCTGCTGACGCCGGCCGTCGCCCGCAGGTGGTGGACGGCCGGCGGCAGGGACAGCCGGCAGCGCTGCCCCGCAGCTCCAGCTGTATAGCGGCCCGGCACCGGCACAGCCGGCGCGCACGTCAGTACCAGCACCGGCTTCTGCACTGGCACAGGCTCTGGCACAGGCTCGGGCTCCTGCACTGGCTCGGGCTATGGCAGCGGCTCCGGCCCCGGTGCGGGCCTCGGTCTCATCCGAGTCGGCGCCGCTGCCAGCTGCGTCTCCCGCCTTTCTGGCGCAGCTGGAGCGGCTGCGCGCTCAGGGTCTGCTGGTGCGCGGCGTATCGCAGGGCCCACGGCCGCCGCCAGCCGAGCTGCCCCGTCCGCCCTTCAGCATGCTGATGAGTCGGCTGGCCGGCGCGCTCAGTGCTCCATACTCGGGTGCCGGCCCGCTGCGCCCACCGCTGGCCCCGCAGCCGGTCGGCGCTGTCCTGAGGACCCTGCTGACGGCCGGGGCGCCGCCGCCGTCGCCGCCGCGCGGCTGGGCCAGCCCCGGCCGGTCCCCGCTGCCGAGCCTGGTGTCGGGCGGCGCGATGGCCGGCGGTCAGCAGCAGCTGGTGGAAGCCGTGGCCGGTGGGAGCCGGATCACAGAGCGTGAGCTGACGGCCGACGGCCAGCTGCGCACGTCGCGCCGCTTCTGGTGCCAGCTGTGTCAGTGCTCGGTGTCGTGGGGCAGCCGGTCGCACCACCGCGCCGCCCATCAGGGCCGCACCACCTGTACCGGCTGTGGCAAGGTGTGCGCCTCCATCTACCAGCGTAAGCTGCACGAGCCGTTGTGCCCGGCGTTCGTGACACTGGGCGGGGTCTCTGAGCCGTGCAGGCCGCGTGGCCCGCCGACGGCGGCGGCGGGACAGCCGGCTCGCGACACGCCCGACGCATTCCAACTGCAGTTCGAGGTGAAGCAGGAACCCGACTGGGACGACGCGGACGATCAGTTGGCGCTGGGAGGTGCTGCTGTGCCGCCCTACCGGCCGCTGCACGTGGCCGGACAGGGAGGCGCCGCGTTTGAGATGGTGCAGTCACTGGACATGGAGCTGAACATGAAGGCAGAGGGAGATAATGGCCCCCAGGAGGACGGCAATGAAGTCGCCGTAAACGCTCTCGACGCGCGACATGAGACGGTCGACGCTGCTGCGGCTGGGTCGGCCGGTCAGGACGGTGGTGTCCCTCAGGGGACCGCGCCGGCAGCGAGCGGCAGCGGTGCCGGTGGCGGCAGCTCTGCCGCGCAGAACTATGCTGATCTGTTACCGTCCGTGACGGCGGTGGAGGCCGCCGGCTCGGCTGGGCCGCCGCTGATGGTCACCGCGGTCCCCGGTGCCGGGTCAGACCAGGCGGGCAGCGGCGCCGAGTGTCGGCAGGTAGAGGCAGCTGTAGAGGTCAGCCAGGACATAGCTGCCGCAGCCAGCGGCAGTGCCACTGGTGCAGCACAGACGCCTACAGATCAGCAGCTGACTGAGGAAGCTGTGTAGGGGGTGGGGCTGTCATCCAGTCATGGACTGGGGACGCCCAAGGCGGCTTATTTGTATCTCTTTATGGTGTATGGTCAGGATGGGAGACCCGGAACTTGGTTGCTACTTATGGTCATTGGTTGGGAGTTGGCTGCCGTGTCTTTAGCATAGCTCATAACTTGGAGGCGTCTTATTGTTTTGCGTCGTCCTACATAAACATTATTTTTTGACTTTTTTATCGGTATTTAAGCATGAGTGAAGGCAAATTGTGAGCATATCTCCTGAATTAATAGGCGTATTCTTGTTGGTTAATGGAAAATGCATGCGTCGTTGTTATGAATTGGCCAGGCCACGCTAGTCTGTGGCGCACCCTATTCGTGAATTACTAGATTTGATACTACGCACTGCATCAACGATTGTATTAAGGTTTTGCGTTTGTATAGTCTTCGACTGATCTGACTAGCTATATAATACACTAATATTATTTACATAATTATTTACAATATAATTATTAACCAAGAGGCATTTTCATTATTGGCGAAAAACGCATCTATCCACCTGTATGGAAACCACAAGTCACGTAGGGACGAAGTTCTCGAATAATGACGGCAGTAACTTATTCTATTAACTGATATCAAAAACCTTATACAAAGTTCGGCCGCAGTTGGCCATGAACGAAAGCGTATGGTTCTTTGGTGAGGCTGTATGTGACTCACGGCGTTCCTGATGCTGTATCTCATATAATATCGAGGGTTCGTCACTGTACGTGCAGGCACCCCATTACTCACTGCATCGCGTGTATCGCAGTTGTGTAGCGGCATCTCGATGTCAATAACGCACACCATTGACACAAATCGCACCAGCACCGCTCCTGATAAAATAGAAAGTAGTGGCAGGCACGTAGCCAGGGGGAGGGCGCCCCCGGAGACCCGGCGGGCTCTTTTCGACGTGCGCAGCGCGCCGAAAAGGGTCGACGTGACCGGTAGCATGGGATCTTAAAGAGTCGGGAGACCACGCGAATCGTGGTCTTTCGAGAGTTTAGAGCACTTCAGAAGTTTGTTAGGGGCACCAGGGCCCTTAATGCAATACCAGAGGGCCCTTGAACGTTTAACAGAGCCCTGCTCACGTCAGAGTGGTCCCTGGACAAGCCGAAAGGCCCCTGAGCGGGACAGTGGGTCCCCTGAACACGTCGACTGAGCACCTAGCCAGCACAGGGGGGGGGGCTGGGAAGGGCAGAGAGCTCCTGAGAGGCCCTTCGGGCATGACAACAACAGCCAGTGCAGTTCCTTGTCAGGTCTTAAGGGCTCCCTGAACAGGCTGGATGGCCCCCTGGACAGACCAGAGGGCCCATGGGAAGTTCAAAGGGCCCATGACCAGGTCAGAGGGCCCCTGGACATGCCGAATGGGCTCCTAGCCAGCACGGGGGGCCCCAGGGCAGGTCGAAGGGCCCTCGGAGAATGTTGACAAGGCGAAAAAATAGAAAGCGCAGTCTCGTCAGGTCGGAAGGGCCCCTTAGAAGACTGGAGGGCTTCTGGGCAGACCAGAGGGCCCTTGAGAAGTTCGAATGGCCCCTGTGGATGTTAGAGGGGCCCCTGAACCAGACCGAAAGGGCCCCTGAGCAGGTCAGGAATATGGCCCCTTGTTCACGTCGAATGGGCCTCTAGCCAGCATAGGGACCCCTGGGCAGGTCCGGATAAGGCCGCCTGAGCATGTCAGCAGGGTGGAAAAGCAGCTAGTGCAGTCCTTGTGCCAGCTCGGAAGGGCCCCTGAGCAGGCTGGGGCCTGGAGGGCTCCTGGACAGACTGTTGTGACAGACTCCTGGACAGTGCCCATAAAAAGTTCAATACCTCACCAAATCAAGTGACCGAAATTTTTTATTCTTTTTCATTTTTTGGTGGGGGACCCTTTCAACGCTCGGGAAGGGGCCCTTTCCAGGCGCCGCCCCTCCCTCTGGACGAAATCCTGGCTACGTGTCTGAATAGTGGGTGTGTACGTGCGCACGTGCAGAAGCACACCACCCCTGTGACTTGTGGGAACTGGGAGGTCGCTAACCAGTTAACCACACACCAAATTTGAACACAATCGGCTCAGCCGTTCATGAGAAATACAATAGAGGTGTGCACGTGCGTACGTGCAGACAGGCACCCCACCTCTGACTTCTGGGAAGGCGGTGGCGACGAGGGGTCCCTCGGCCATTCACACCACACATCAGATTTGCACTCAATCTGCCCAGCCGCTGCTGGAGATTTGGGCTAGAAGACACTTCTCGAGCATCCGCTTACGCGGCACGCGCAGTGGTATCATCACGTGAGTCGGGCGGCGGCACTGGTCTCAAAACAGGGTAGATTGGATGGGTCATGAGACAAATCTGCTTATCCTGCCGCTTATCAATCTCGGATGTGCGTTTGCAGAGATATGAGCTGAAAATTGTCGCCTCTGGGTCGGGCCGGGCCAGGCCGCTCATATTCAGGTTTCCCCCCGCGCTCCACGGAAGGATGCGTCACGCTCCGAATTCGTATCACCGCAAGCGCCATTTTCTCGAGCTGGCTAGAGCACCATTGATTCGACGGACGGACCACAGTTCGAGTTCTGTCTGTCTAAGGTAGAGCTTGCATAAATTCTGGTCCCAGCGTCCCAGCGCTGGGACCAGAACTGGTCACGGCCGAGACTGAAGCTGTGACTGGTCCAGGTCAGCGCCATAGGGTTAGCATCACAGCGCCGTGACTATAGCTGTGACTTGCCAGCTCATTCCTTGACCGTGACTAGGCTGTGACCACAGATTTAGGATGTTCTTGCACCTCTAGTCTGAGGGTTGGCTGCCGCTGTTCCCGCCGAGATCGATAGGAGCTGCGCGGCGTGGAGCGAGTCGATCATCAGCTGAGCTGTGCTCGGGTCAATGGTGGGAATGTGATGCGGCTATGTTTGCGTTATGGGCTTGAAGACACTCCGGTCATGTGCTTTGTTGGCTGGAGTGGGTACACGATAATTGCATTTCGGGGTCAAAATAAATTAATGCGGCCGAGCGTGACCTTAGTCAAGTTCTTTGTATTGATCCCGTTATGTGGTAAGCTGTCTAAGCTGTTGGCACCAAGTCGGTGTTCGATGACCTCCAGAAAGCCATCACAAATCGCCAGCTACGCTTATCTGGCAGGCACTAGGCAGGCACCAGACAGACGCTAGTGAGGCGGGGAAAGTGGTCACCGGGCAGAAGGCATCCACTGCAGGGCAGAGCGTTGTCTCGACGCGAACCGCTTAGACGAGATGGCACCGGGTCATGCTGGGTTGTGGGCTGGTCTGACTGCTGTCACGCGAGGTGTAACACGTTTGGGTGTGACGGCGGTGAAATGGGGGAGCGGATGCCTGGGACACTGGTAGATCCGAGGGGGTGGGGTGGCAGGTGCATAGCTCCTCCCTCATTCCACGCCCGACGAAGCTGCAATACACAAAAGTTGTGGCAAAAGGGTTCATTTCGTGGCAAGCTTTTCCTTGCCTAGCCTAATCGATAGGGCAAAAGGAGGGAACATTGTGACAAACTGAATACAAAATGGGTGCGTGGTCGTATCCCGTATCACAAGGCGGGAATGGTGACTGGGATGTGCCCGGCACAGCGTCGGCCGCCAGCTGACCGTGCGCCGCCTGCCGCCAGGTGGCCGGCCACGGGATCAGCTGTCGGCCGTATGTGCGCGCCGCTACGACTCGGCGCATACATGGGGTTACCGATGTGTTGCTCAACCCTTCTGCGGGTTTCGAAAGAAACTGGGATTTCTCTCACAGTGTGTAGCTACACCCACCAGGTCCACATTCACGCAAAGGGCGAAAGTTTCACAAACCGGCTGTGTGGAAACTGAACGAAACCTTTTTTGATTCGCCATCCTGTAGTTAAGATGCCGCCCCTCCGCCGTTTCACTCGTTACGGTTCAAACACTCTCCTGTGCGTTTGCACCACCGCTCCCTAAAGCGCTATAGCAAGTTCTGAAGATTTGCGATCTCAAAAAAACAATGTGCGCTGCAGTATCGCCTCTCCTTTGCCGCGCTACCAGGGCCCTCAGCGTGTCTCCGCCGCGCGGATAACTCGGCTGTGCTCCTGAATGGTGCTCAGGGTGCTGTTTCCTAGCGAGCACAACAGTTCCCCGCAGCAGACACAATGCAGTCAGCTTAGTTTCCCCACTAAGACTGCTCAAAATCCCCAAACAGCAGCCACAGCTGCAAATCCCCGCCCAAAGTTAAGCACCAATCTGAAAAGCGAGACCAAAAATCCAACCGCCCAACGCGAGCCGAAAGGTTCCACTTAGCCCTTCCACACAAGCTACAATGGAAGCACGCTAGGCCAGAACAATGCAATTGGACACAGACCCGACGACCAGCATGGAGAAGATGCCCCAAAAGAACTTCAGCATCGGCTATACAAGTGAAAAATGCCCGCCAGCCGCCATCGGCACTTTGCCATACAGCAGGCAGCAGCAGCAGACAGCAGCGAGCTGCGCACCTAAGCAGTACGCAGCAGCAAAGGGGACCAGTTACTCGGTTCTCAGACAGCAGCGGAGCGGCGGCAGCAAGCGGCAGCAGCGGCAGCAGCGGTCAGCAGCGGGCAGCACAGGGCAGCAGCGGTCAGCAGCGGCAGGGCAGCAGGCAGCAGCGGCAGCAGCGGCAGCAGCTCGGGGCGCAGCTCGGCAGCAAGCTGCAGCAGCGGCAGCAGCTAGGCAGCCAGCTGCAGCAGCAGCAGCTAGCAGCTAGCAGCGGCAGCTAAAAGACTTGGCAGCAGCGGCAGCAGCGCAGCAGCGGCAAGCGGCGGCGGCAGTTAGCCGGGCGGATGCGGAGCCAGCAGGCAGGCAGGCAGCAGCAGGCAGCACACTAGCAAACAAGCGAGCAGGCAGCCGTTCCACGCGGTTGCCGGCTGGAGCCGGCACACCGCCTCTGTTCTGAACAGAGTCGCCGACCAGAAGGCAACTGGGAAATCTAGATATGCACATAGCATGACGTGTGTACTGGTAAAACGTAGAGTGTTCCTTTCGTGATGCTGGCTTATAGTCCTCTCATCTCTGCAGTCTGTTGACAGTCAGGCGAGTGAAGCTTCGATCTGGGCTCTTTCGATTCGATTCAGGGTAGAGAGAGAGAGAGAGAGAGAGGGAGTCCGGGGTAGAGTGAGGTAGGAGTCATTCGCGCGGGACGTATGCTTGAGTGGGGTGCGACGGGACGGTGGTGTTTGTGTGGGACAGTGAAGTGATGATGTCGGCACTTCTGTGTGAAGGATGCCGGCTTAAAACTGGAGCCTATCTCCTGCCAGTATTTAATGTTGAGCTATCGGCCTATGCATATAAGAGATGTCTGAAACGTCTGGTTTGAGGCTTTATACGACCAATGAAGTAAATCGTTTGAGAGAGGGCATTGGCTTCCGCCAAAAACTCTTCCAACAGCTTTTCCCTGGGAAATATTCTGAAATTTGGCTGCTCGACAAATGAGATAATAGAAGCCAAGTCTGGTATGTATGTGCCATGTAATAACAGGGACGTGGCCAAGGGGGCATGGCCCCCTGAGTAAAATAAATTAACACTAGATATAATGTGATTCCTTAAAAAACCGACCCTACCCCTTCCCCCTGGTCAGCAGCATATGGCTGAGGAGCAAAATTCAATTTTCCGACGTGCCCCCCTGATAAAAATCCTGGCTACGTACCTGTGTAGTAACCGGTCATTCGACTCGGATATCCGAACACAGCCCAGCCGATATGGTATATGAACAAGAGCTCATCACCGGAAGGCGTGCTTCTCACCGATGGAGCGGGCCATTTGATTGAACCCGCCGGTACCCTTATTCCCCGTCCCTCCTATCACTTTGTTCGCGGACGTATATCCTTTACGTCTTCTGTCTCATCTTCTGTGGCGGACCTGACCGACAGCTGGCCAGCTTTGGAGGCTGGCTGGCTGGCGCTACACTCGGCCAGAACTGGTACGTATCGCTGGTGTGCTGTTCTGTTGTGATGTTTGATATGCGTGTACAACAAATACAATTTTCTTTAATCGTATAAGCTTTGTCAGAATACAACTCCTAAATTATTATGTTGGGAATTATGTGCTTTTATTTATCCGAAACTTGTCTGCGGATAATGTAAAAGGGCATTTAAACGTTACGCATTGACGAGACACTTCTACGTTATGCAAGTAGGCGCAATGTGACCTTTGCTGTCGACGCGCCCTAAAACCCCAATAATCAATACGTTATGCAAGTATAACGACTTTTCAAAATATATTTTGATGTAGTTTTCGTCTTAGCTGATAGGCTCTGTGAATTACTTTTGCGTGTATTTGGCAGCTATGTCCTACTACTAAATACGAAATGAAACTCTCAAACGCTAAGCAAATTCGAAATACCTACTCTGATTTGACGGATATTGACTCGATGAAAGGCAGTTAACACTCAAACACGACAAATAATAAATGGAGTGCATGGGATCACGAACCCTCTAAAAAACTACCTGCGTCAGGGGGCACTACGGTTTGCGAATCGGATCGGTCTTGTGTCAGGGGAGTAGGTCAGAACCAGACGTTCATGACAACATTGCACGCAGGTACGCTTGCGGCAACTTCTCACACTGTGGTATCCTTCGATTCGAAAAATGAGTTTTGAACGAGCCTTTCCATGGTTCATGAAAAATCAACTGTAGTACGGCAGTGCTCGGGCAGATGCTACACAACAGCGAATTATCGTCTCGATTAATAGTTAAACTGCATGTTATGGGCGCAAATTGACCTTTGTTGTCGGCACGCCCAACAACCCCAATACACATTCAGAGAACTGGTTACAAATCTGTCCTGGTGAGCCCCACCGTGTGGCGAATGTCGGGCCTCGGCGGTCAGCGGCGGCGGCCGGCGGCGGTGCCAGATGCGGTGACGGTGGGCGGTAGCGGTGACGGACGATACGCGGTGCGGCCGCCGGTCAGTGACCGGCTCCTGTGTGTGCGCTGTGCTGGCAGGTGGTGGTCACGATGACGAGATGCGCCACCAGCTGCTGACCGCCGACGGCCGCATCCTGTACGTGTGCCCGATCGTGCACTGCGAGGAGCGCGTGCCCTGGTCGCACCGGTCCCACCACCGCGCCGTACACAGCGGCCGTGCCAGCTGCACGAGATGCGGCCGCAGCTTCGTCAGCGTGGCCAGTCTCTGGCGACACCGCATGAACTGCAAGATGGGCTCGGTCGTGTAGCGGCCCCGTGCCGTGGGCGGGCCGGACGTGCCGTGGACGTGACGGGTGTACAGATGATGTGGCGGACGTGCGGCGGACGTGCCGTGGACGCGGCGGACGGCGAACCGTGCCTGTGGCGTGCTAGAGGGCGTGACGGGGACGTGGGACGTTCGGCAGTGGGTGCGGTTATTTATCTCGAAGTGGTCAGAGTGCAGTGAGGGAGCGAATACGGTGTAGCGAGAGGGGCGCTGTTGTCAATGAAGGGAACGGAGGTGGATGGAGAAGGGATCCAGTTGTGGGGTGCTGGCTTGCTTTGGTGGCGGATGAAGGGAGTGATGCACGATTTTAAACTGGGTCGGACGTTCCGATTATATACGGATTGTGTGGTGCCTTTGTTGGGTCAGATATTACGCATACTCTACCATATGTGACATAAGCTTGCTGCATTCATATTGTGTAAAACACAGATGGATTGTGGTCACTTATTCGAACTTGTGGGTACAATACATCAACGTTTTGTCACACATGTATGATTCCGATTATAATGTTCGTTCGACGACCAAACCGAGAGTGGATCAATCGATCGAAAGCGATCCTGACGTGAGCGGAATGCTACACGCGCATCGACTGGTAGGCGGCCACGCATAGCACCGACTGCAGACTTGTGTCTGGATCCCAAAGCTGGATCTGGGATCCAAGTAGATCCCTCGGTATAAAATGCATGAGGATATTGGATCCCAGCGGATCCCTCTGCGTAAAATGTATGAAGATCTGGGATCCTCCTGGATCCCTCTGCGTTAAGTGCTTCAGGATCTGGGATCTCAGTGGATCTCTAAGTTAAACTAGCCTCTGATCTAAAGGCACAAGATTCAGGGACCGACATCACAATTTGTGGGCTCTATTTTGCGTATGTACTATGTACTATGTAGAAAATCAGTACCCGCAAATTACCTAAGTTGTACATATTTGCAAACATAGATATTGTAATTAATTTTCCTATATTATAAAAATTAGCCAGTAGTAGGTGCCTAGTGCCACTGCCTACCAGCGTGCCTGTATCCCGCAGTGGGAATTGGTATCCCAGTGGATCCCTCGGCATAAAATATCCCAGGATCTGGGATCTTATGGATCCCTCTCGGCTTATTGTGTACCTATATCTGGTGTCCCATGTGGATCCCGGAACACAGGACACGATCCGGATCTCAGCTGGATCCCGGATCTAGGCACATGTCTGGCACCGAGCTCCCTTGACCGGGTTCGCCACCGTGCCCGGGTTTGGTTTTCTGTCGGCCCGCCCGGGTTTGGTTTTCTGTCGGCCCCGCCCGGGTTTGGTTTTCTGTCGGCCCTGGCCGGGTTTGGTTTTCTGTCGGCCCCGGCCGGGTTTGGTTTTCTGTCGGCCCTGGCCGGGTTTGGTTTTCTGTCGGCCCCGTCCGGGTTTGGTTTTCTGTCGGCCCTGCCCGAGCTTGGTTTTCTGTCGGCCCTGCCCGAGCTTGGTTTTCTGTCGGCCCTGGCCGGGTTTGGTTTTCTGTCGGCCCGCTCTCCGCCCCGTGCAGCCGCAGCCGCCCGCCTGCCTGACGCAGCTGCCTGACGCTCGCTCCTGTGCCGGCAGGCGGCGGCGGCGGCGGTCTGCTGGCGGCGGGCTGGCTGTCCGAGTCGCGCGACTCTGCCCACCGCGAGCTGACGCCATCGGGCGGCATGCTGTACCGGTGTCCGCTGTGTCGCAAGACGGTCACCTGGACTCGCCGGTCACACCACAAGGCGGTACACCGCGGCCAGACGACATGCGCCGACTGCGGCCGGGTCATGGCCTGCCTGCAGAGCTATGCCGGTCACCGGCAGCGGTGTGGGGCCCGGCGCCGACCCGCCGCTGACCCCGCCATCCCCACCGGCCCCGCCATCCCCAGCGGCCCCGCCGGGCTGTCGCTGACCCTGCCAGAGGTCTCAGAGGTCGGCCACTGGCCTCTGACCTCCAGCGGCCTGCCGCCAGTCAAGGGTGACCCCGGATAATGATCCCGTGACCCCGGATGGGGCGGCGATGACTGCTGACCCCAGAGAGAGCGACGGTGACCCCTGACCCGGAGAGAGCGCGGCGGTGACCTCTGATGACCCGAGGGTGGTGGGAGTAGGTGGGGAGGTGAATGGTGGAGTCAGAGGTGGGTCAGGCCGGTTACACGGGGTCGCGTCCGGGTTTGACAGGTCGCAGTTTCTAGTTATTACTCCTAGGCATCATCGAGCAGCAGTAATTGTAGTGGAAGCCGACTGTATCGTCACCAATTGTTTTCGTGAGTGGTCGTGCTTTTTGCGATACTTTTTCCGTTTTGCGTTTGCAAATACAGATGATTTGGAAAAATTTGAATACACCGTGCGTGGCTTTTGTAAAGCGATTGAAATGCGTTTCTCTATCGGAGCAGTATTTTGAGTGTCGGCTGGTCATTTTCGCCGGGAGCTGCCCTCCGAGAGAGGATAAACCGTGGATCGGTAGCGGCGATGCAGCGCTGCCCATCCCCCCTGTCTGGCCCGGATCAGTGATCGATAACCAGTCGGCGGCGGCGGCGGCGGGCCGCTCCCACTGAGCTCTATATACGGCCGCTCCCCACGTCTGCTCCCCGCCGCTCCCCACCGCTCCCCTCGTCTGCTCCCCGCCGCTCCCCTCGCACCGGGGAGCCAGTCGCCACCGGCGCTGGCCCGTCTGGCTCACCACGATGGGAGCCAGACAGGGCGAGCTATTGTACGGTCCTGGGCGAACGGCTCCCGAGGGGCGCAACAGGCAGGAGTGGGGGAGAGCGGCTCGCGTCGGCCCTGCGTTGGAGCCGCGCGGCGCTCTCGAGTCGACCGGTACTTGTCCGGTTGTCGGCCGCTGACACCAGGGCGGCGCCACCTCCGCGGCCGGCGTGCAGCTGGCGGCTCAGTCTGACGCTTACGGAGCCGGACAAAAACAGCCACCCTCGGCCGCCTGCCGGTCCCCTGCACCCCGAAGATAATCCGGCCGCCTACGGCCACCGTCTACCTCCGACTGAAGCGCAGCGGGCGCCCGACCGCGCCGAACCGCGCGCGCCCAGGCAGCGGCGCGCACCCGCCGGCCGGCCCCGACGAAGCGCCGTGGGGGGCGAAAAATTGCAAGAAGAAGTTGCAAGCCCCTCATTAAACGCAAACTTTGTGCTTCATCTCGGATTTTCTAAATCCCTAACAAAAAAAAATATTGAAGGTTTTTTAAAAAAATGACCAAAAAATCAAAGTCAATTTTGACCCCCCCAAAAAGCAAACAAAAAGTTCCAAGAAGATTTGCAAGGAGATTCAGATGTTTTTACTCGAGAGATCGGTTGAGTAGTTTCGACAAGAATATAAAAGTGTCCCAAATCGTTCTACTCTTATGTATATGTTCATACTTTGATGAGCTTGTTGGAAATCTACCCCGTCTCATTTGTTTTGGTCCAATTGTTTCTATACGAAAAATAGTGATCACAACCCTTACTGGGTGCTTGATAGGGTTGCGGACACTTAATCGGAGTCCTTATTGTCATAGCTTGTCTTAGGATTATAGATGTGGTGTGTGTAAGAATCTAAGCCCTTTTTTATGCCAAAAAACGAGTCACTTTTTCCCGTAGACTTTTTTTTAAAATCACATTTTACCACTTCCCAAAAGTTCGAAGTTAAAAAAATGCTCTATCACAGAGAGAACTGACCAATGACTGCGCCTACACCAATGTAGGGGGAGACCGGGGGCTCTAGTTGCAATCACGCGGAGTCTGCTGTCAATGGAGCTGCCCGTGACCCTAACGAGGTGAGCGCCGGAGACTCGCACGTACCCGGTCGAGGAGAGGGACGGACATCTTCTCAACTGCCTCAGTTATGATGAGGGCTGACAGGAATCTATACAGGGCTGGCAGGGGCGCCGAGGGAAAATGATTTACGGCCGCCCTTTGTCCCAAATTCCATAGTATTGCGCTGGGCAAGGCGGAGGTCGGTTAGGTTATCATCGACGCCGTTGTCCAACGTGAGAATCCAGGAAGAAGTATTGAGACCGTTGTGTCCATGGGCCCAATCGATACCAAGAACGTCCATCTTACCAAATCCGTGAATGGGCATGTAACTAGGCATATTGATCAACGCCGGCGTAAATAAACATCTGATGCTCACGATCGAACCAGGGATAATCCTATTATCAACCTACGCTCTTACCGACTATCTATTTCACAACGAAGAGAAATCGAACAAACACCCATCATATGAATAAGTGCGGGTATTACTTAGCACTCTATTCACGGCATGCCGTACTTGCGCCATTCACGGCACTTGGTAAGATTGGGCCCATGTGCCGTGTTTTTTCGACGTACCTATATCTATTAATTATCCTGACTTTTTCTATTTGTGCGTGCTCGATGATGCCCACTGATCTTAAAAAGCATTAGGGCGTAGACAGGAGCCTCTGGAGTACAGTTATAAGAACTGTCGGTTGCATCGTCTCCAAGCATTACTCGCTGGGCGCCGGGCGGTAGAATTGTAGCTTCTCCAGAAAAGTTGGGGGGGGGTGCTGAACTGAAAAATCATTCATCCATTGTTCCCCCGTTCACACATAGTCAAGCAGGTGCTCGACTTGCTACCCCTCCCTTACTGGCAGGGCGGAGCTCTCCCCCCCTGTTGATCTCGGAGATCCAGCCGTGCGATTTTCACAAATCAAACGGCGTTGATTCCCCTCAATGTGATCTACGTGATATCGTACTACGTGAGTTATTTCGAAAAAACCTAAGGGGTGGCATCCACCCCTTATCCGGGCGAGGGTTAATTAAAATACCATCAAATCAACATAATACATATTTCTTCCCGCACTCCTCATCCAAGGTTGGGGGGGGGGGCTGAAGCCTCCTAGCTGAATTGTGACAATTATTGGCGCAGTGTCCCACAATTACAGTTTTGCTTTAGTGTCAGAGTGGGAAATTGGGCCCAAAAAGATCACGAGACTGGCAATTATGTAAAAATGGTACAATAATGCCTACGTTTTTAATATTACATATTTTTTATCATGTATTTTTAGTAATTATTAATGTTAGAATCAGGGCGCTTGATAGCCTCAATGTGCTTAAAGGGACACTGCCACCTTAACATTATATTTGAGTTGAGTTAGTAGCCATTTTGCGTGCTTGGCATTGAAGTTATGTATGGAATAAGTTAAAACAACCACTGAGGTCGAATCACAGAGAATTTTGAGCTTGGTTTTGACATCTGTAACATTCCCAGTCCCCAATGTATTTGAACGATCCGATCCGATGTCGTCGTCTCTCGTTACTAAATGTTGATTACAGTCGACTTGTTTTACCTTTGGCCATACATTAGTCATATACTAGTCATATTTATGGCAGCGTAAAGGTTTTCTTCATTCCCCTAAATTCCTTCATATGACGTCATCAGCCCAAATATTAAAACGCATTTTTTATTAAATTGAGCAATGTTTGTGAGAAACAAATGTCATAATCGTGTTCAGCAGCAATTACTTCATATTAAGCACCACAAGCGGCGTACATTTTAAAACTTTTGGGAAGGTGGCAGTGTCCCTTTAAGCGCCCCCCCAAAAGCCATAATCACACCCTAATGTTAGATTCAGTATCACAATTAATAATTTGGGAGTGGAAAATTCACTCATTAAATTGNTGACGTCATCAGCCCAAATATTAAAACGCATTTTTCATTAAATTGAGCAATGTTTATGAGAAACAAATGTCATTATCGTGTTCGGCAGCAATTACTTTATGTTAAGCACCACAAGCAGCGTACATTTGAGAACTTTTGGGAAGGTGGCAGTGTCCCTTTAATAACATTGTGTGTGATTGTAGCTCTTTATAGCGGAAGCAACTTTCTGGGTTCAAGCAAACGTTGCATATTCTGAATGCATCTTTAATGCTTTTTTAATTAAATCAATGTGATGCGCATATTCTTGTTTAAACATGCATGGGACACGGTTTAAAATACTTATGCATAAAGACTGCGTTGACGACGTCACGGACGTGTCCCCTCCAGATTAGGATCAACCCTGCGGGTTACGCAACTCCCAAACATTATCTGAATTTTAGCATAGCGCCTATGGAGGAATCGACTTCAAAAGTGCTCCGCCCCCCCATTCCGCCAACTTTCGGAAGTGGCGACGCTCCTGCTGATAGTTGTGACCTGTGACCCTGTACTAACCTTATGGCTGGGACCTGCGCCCCTATGCTGACCTTATGATTGGAACATGAACCCCTGTGCTGACCTTATGGCTGGGACCTGCACCCCTATGCTGACCTTAATAATGGGACCTGTACCGCTATGCTGACCTTATGGCTGGGACCTGTACCCCTGTGCTGACCTTACGACTGGGACCTGTACCCCTGTGCTGACCTTATGATTGGGACCTGTGCTCCTATGCTGACCTTATGACTGGGACCTGTGACCCTGTGCTGACCTTATGATTGGGACCTGTGACCCTGTACAGAGAGAGCTGGACGCCGTTGACGCGTGGCTGGCCTCCAACTTGACCTTCCACGTGATGAGGGACCACCCGTGGCACGGAACGGAGATATTGGGCGGAATGTGGGGCGGATGGAACCGACACAACGCCATCTACCGGCCGATCCGGCAGCAACTGCTTCGGTACAGCCGGACGCGTGTCAAGGTGAGCATCAGAGTCGCTGGCAGTCATGGCTCTCCGGACGAGCGTCTCGGGGTAGCGCAATCGTAATGCCATAGCCGAACCTGACCTAACCTTTATGGAGGTTGGGTCGATACGTGGTCTCTGGCTTCACTAGGGGTTGAGAATGGTGCCTCCTCTGAGGCCTACGGCCTCCTTGGAAAATGCCACATTTTCCTTCGTTGATAATCGTTCGAGAATTTCTCGCCCCGATTGCGCTACCCCGAGACGCTCATCTCCCCAGTTACGATGAATGGGCTACCAACTGCATAGACCTATCATCTATGTATGTCATTATAGTCATGCGTTTATTAAAGACATTGCTTATTACAGACAGCGCTTGTCTTAACAAGATTTCGGTAGTACAATGGCGGGCACAGTTCCACTAATCCGCAAACCACTTATTAGCGAAACTAACTTTTCGCTTAGCGGATTAGCGTTTCCGCTCCTGCCGCTGACTTTGGAAACTGTTAGGACACTATTGTTAAGAGGTCTACGAAAATCATGCGAAACATTTTTAAGGGTCATTTTGCACGTATAATTCGATACTGGTAGCCATTTTCACAACCTGACACCATCAAAGGTCATTAAAGGTCAGCTCAGGTCATTTAAAGGGAATATAGCACCTTGGGATAAAGTATGTAAAATGATATGGAGAAGAATGCCCTGATGTACGGTCCTGGCATTCATTTTGCGAAAAAAGTCAGATTTTGTGTAATTTGAAAGAATAGTCATATGTTTACTGTGACGGTCACAAAGAATATTGCGTCACCAAGCGAGTTTGTGACGTCAACAATGAGGCTGACAGCTGCTGTGCCGGCACCGCACGATAGCGCCCGGTCGTCCAGCCATTTCGCGTTCACGTACCGGTCCCACCGGTTACGCTGAAACGCGACTGGTGGACTGACCGCGCTCGCTCGATGCCGTGTAGGGACGTGGGGGCCACGCCATACGTTGAACAGGGATAACTACTGATGACGTTTGCGATACGTCACGGGATTTGTGACGTTGAAATAATGACCACATATGACCAACGGTTTTTGCGTTCAAACTCAAGCAACTAGCGTCCGTTTTGGTAGGAAAAAATTTCAGAGTTTAAGAGGTTCTCAGTACACCCGACAATCTGGCTATCTCAGCATTAATCAAACTAATGTTAAAGGTGCTAAATTCCCTTTAAGGTGAACATTTGTCATCTGAGTAATCTAAATAACGATGCATGTTTCTAAACCGTTTTCGTCTCAAGATGCAGGGGCGGAATCCAAGGGGGGGCATCCGGTCATCCCCCCCCAAAGCGAAAAAGGGTGGGGCCAACATGTCTTTTGCCCCCCCCCCACCAAGGACATGCAGTGAATACCCACATTGTTCAATACGGACTGATCTTGGTACTAGTTGTATTAACATGGTGAGTACCTGGTACTCGAGGAAAGATAACATTTATCGTTAAAATAGCTTGAAGGCAGTCAAAATCAGCTATTCACAATACTCAAAACGGGAAAAATTTCGCGCCGCTTCGCGCAATCCACACAAGTTCGCAATTGCTTACACAAATTAGGAAAATGGAAAAATTAACTTCATTAAGTGTAATTGAGAGGCTCTCCTTGACGGTAATTCCTGGGCCCCAGGCCACTAATCACACATATTAACCTCGCTTACCGTTTTCCACCTTCGCCGTCCGGGGGGCTTGACAGTGATCCATGTTAACTTTCCCAACCAAGCATCAAATAGAGCAACGCGGTAAGACAACCAGCATGTGCTGTCATGTGAGGAATCTAACGTATGCAGTTTTAAGGTTTCAGTCATGGGTGATACTTCCAGGTCAAGTGAATGACCTTAGACTCGATCAAGCAAGAAATACGTTTTTTTCTCCGTCAGAAAACCTCAAAATGAAATATTAATCAATGTTAATAAAATGCTTGCCCTTGACCAGTTTTGCCTCAGAAGATACAGAAAATTCGTATTTATTTTTGTCTGCGTCTGGTCAAAATAAAGTCCAAAAAGTGATTAAAAAATATCGTCATGAGTTTTGTACGACTTGAGGAAGTCATCAACTCAATCACAAAATAGTATTGCAGTCATTGCTTAAAAAATTTGGTTTTGGGTATCTCCTATGTAGTCTCTCATTTAACATTTTGGTTTCACAACTATTTGATTTTTGTTTAGTGATTCCCATTTTTCAGTTTTTAGGGGTTGGAAACCCAAAATTTCGGAAATCCCGAAGTTGGCCGTTTCTAATTAAAATGGCATGTTCGATCTTTGCGCTTTCTGTTAGCAATTTGCTGCGAATTTTTTTTTCTACGATTTTTACGAATATAGACGCGTCTTTACCGTCTTTCCACCAACTATAATTCGTCACTAAAATCGTCATTTTCTCCCAATGCTGAACCCATTTCAGTGGAATTTTGCCCCAGCATACGTATAAATTGGTTGAACTCAGCTAGTGAAATTCCAGCAAGATGCGCCGCATGAGTAATAAAGTGATTTCAAGAAAACATCAGGAGGTCCTGTCAGGCCTCCCCTGAAGGCGAGGGTTAATTTTCAAGCGGCTACAGTTTTAGCATGGGCTGCCGAGTTCCGAAAAAAGGCGACGCGAACGCTATGAACGTGGACATCGGCCTAAAACACGTAAATACCTAAACCTCAAACCAATGCGTATTTTTTAACATGAAACCACATTAAAAATGTTTGTGCAAAGGCATGCAGCCAGACAAAACGGATATACGTTTTTCGTCATTTCCATCGACCCCTCAAAATTATCGGTGACGCCCTTGCGCGAGTTGGTATGAGATAAACGTTATTATTGATCACCTACGTGTGTATATGCTACGGAAATGGTGTTCTGTGTATTTTAAAGTGAATTTTCCCCGATTTTCCACCCAAAAAACGAAAAGTTTTTTACCGATTTTTCCTCCGTTTTTTTTTTTCGATTTTTTTCTTCGAAAAAAGTATTAAAAAATCCGAAAAAATGTATTCTTTTCGGAAAAAATCGTATTTTTTAATATCTAATGCCAAATAAGGTGAAAAGCCCAGATCCGTGATAAAAAAATGGGGTACCTTTTTGCCGGAAAAAGTTGGCCCCCCCCAAACCGAGGGGCTGGATTCGCCCCTGCTCAGATGTACAGCTATTACCTTTATTTGTCTCTTTCTGATCAATAAAAAACGTCATAAGTTACTTATACTTAGGGTAGCATTACTCAGTCAAACACAAAGTTATTGCGTTTAAATTTGGTTCGGATATAATCTATACTTTGTTCTCTCACATTCATTCCAATATTTCGGATACATTGAAAAATTCGATTTTGTAGAACAATTTAAAAAAAAATACGTTTTTGGATTTTTAAGTTAAAAAAAATACGAGATAGCCATTGAAATTAAAATATAATTTTATCACTTTAAACATCTTAATTTTGCCTTTTGCTTCAAAGTAAAATTTACTACGATTTTGCAAACATTTATATTTTTCTACCAAAATGGCATGACATGACGTCACTAAAACGTTATTGTCAGCCCCCACCAAGTGTTTGACATTCCTAAGTGATGACGTCGCTAATGTCCCGGCCCGTGGCCTTCAACATAAGAGCCAATGGGGAATTGCGTTTTTGGACTTGCACCTTTAGCTTGAGTTTCCGCAGCAGTTGGGCGCCAGGGACAGCTAGTGAGCCAGGATACTTTTAAGTTGCAAACACATTTTTATTAATGTATTCATTTATAAATGAACAAATAAATTTGTTAAGCTAAAAATTTAAATTCATGAACTGTTATTATATGCTTGCTTGCAACGTAAAAATTAACTGGCTCACTAGCGGTCCCTGGCGGCGAACTGCTGCGAATTATCCAGCTTTTAGTGCTCGCCCGTTTTTGGGGATGATCTCCTGAAGACCCTACTCGGAAAATGTTGGCTTGCCTTACCTTTTTGGATTTGTGGAGATGTACAGATTCCAGAAAACTGGTCGGATTGGTCAAATAGTCTCATTTAAAAATCATCGATCCTTCAGCATTAGTGCACTCTTGGCCGTATATAGTGCACCCATCAACTTCAGTATCAGTGACGTCATGATCTGCCTAGCCTTATGTTCTAATAACCTTGGTTATCATCTCCAAAAATACTGCATCACTTGCAGGGATTTTTCGAAGACGTTTAATTGATGCACAATAAATCACTGAAAATTTGACGTCGCAATCTGTCATCGTTTTTAAGCTATTGGGAATATCCGGGAGGGGGGTAAATTATCTCCCCCCCCCCAATGCCGTCCGGGATTAAGAGTGGGCAGTGGTAGGTAAGCAAGATGGAATGACAGGGACGGAGCAACTTTCCGTTTCTGTTAAAGGGAGTGTTGCCATACTCTTTTGAAATGTCAAATATTTTTTATTGACGGTAAGAAGCTATTGCGTTTGTTACTTGGTTACGATAAAATTCACGTCTTGGGAGCCCGTTTAGTTGACTTTTACTTATATTCCGTTTGCACTTTCGTTTTGTTCAAAATCATAAACGATCGTCACTATAAACTAAGAGTAGCGAAGATCGTTCTATAAATGGCGCACTGGCCAGAGCTAACAATATATTGATAGTGTTGTAATTTTAGAGCAATGCTTCTAGTTGCGAAAGTCTCTGGCGACTATTGATAATTAACTACTGCCAGTATGTGCATTGGCACTTTTGGAATAATCTCAGCAACTAAAGTGATTCTGGGGAAATGAAGTACATGGCTAAATTCAGAAAAATATGTTCTACACTACAGACTAGTGCCAACAAACTCCACGTGAACCAATGTGAGTAGGCACACTCCCTTTAAAATAAATTATATGAATCTGTTAAAATAAATTGCAAATAAATTAAAATAACCGAGTCCATTCAGATAAGAAATCTCAAGCCCATCCTGAACGTTATGAGAAGCTCGTGAGTCGTGGCCCCTCGTCCTTTGAATGTGTATCTCAGGCCCGCCTCACACGGGTGCGTTTGCTCATGCGTTACGTTGTGTTCCGTCACGTGCCGTTGCGTCCCAGTGGGTCTCGGTGCGTCTAGATGCTTTACGGTGCGTTGCGATGTGTCATTGCGTCAATCATTGACGAATCACTTTGGGGCGCGTCAATCATCGACGAGACGCGCCCGTGTGGGCCGTCCTGGGTAAATGCGGGTACATTTATCAAAACCAGGTACATTACATCACCCGTAAGACGCGCCCGTGTGGGCCGTCCAGGGTAAATGCGGGTACATTACTCAAAACCACGGTACATTACATCACCCGTAAGACACGCCCGTGGTGGCGTTACCAGTGGAAATGCAGGTACACTTTCTCAAAGCCAGTACATTACATCTCACCCGTAACGACGCCCCGTGTGGGCGTCCAGGGTAAATGCGGGTTACATTACTCAAAGCCAGGATCATACATCGCCAGACGGCGTCCGTGTGGGCCGTCCAGGGTAAATGCGCGGTACATTACTCAAACCAGTACATTACATCACCCGTAAGACGCGCCGTGTGGCCGTCCAGGGTAAGATGCGGGTAACATTTTTCAGCAGGTTACATTACATCACCGTAAGACGCGCCGTGTGGGTCCTCCAGGGGTAAATGCGGGTACATACTCAAAACCAGGTTACATTTATCACCCGTAGACCGCCGCGTGTGGGCCGATCCAAGGCGTAAATCGCGGGTACATTTCTAAAGCCAGCTACATTACATCACCCGTAAGACGCGCCCGAATGGGACGTCCAGGGTTAAATGCGTTGTGACATTACTCAAAGCCAGTACATGACATCACCGGTAAGCGCGCCCGTGCTGGGCCCGTCCAGGGTTAAATTGCGGGTACATTACTCAAACCAGGTACATTACATCACCCGTAAGACGCGCCGCCCGTGAGACGGCTGTACTGGTGAACATAGCCCTGAGATTACAGTTGTGGTCATAGTGTAGAAGTGCTGATGATTGTTAAATTTAATGGCGATGCAATATTTGTGTATTACAATTGTTTGCATCTCAATATCTGCGTGATTATCACTTGATGAATCTGCGAGTGTGATATTTTTGTAATGTGTCAGAGTAATATGCATTAGGGCTGACGGTTGCGTTATGGCTGACTTAAAATGTAAGGAAGATCTTTGTCGCTGAAGAAGTTTGAAGAGGATGAGTGTGCGTGTGTGTAAAAATATGTTGATTGTGAAACTTGATAATGGCGTAATACTGAAAGCTTGTTTGTGTTTATATATTTTTTAATATGAATATGAATATCTGACATGGTTATGATAATTTTCTCTTCGCTAATATCAAAATAAATTGAATTAAGCTAACAAGTAGTTCATGAGTTCGTTTAATTATTTGTGTACACTTTAATAATCATTCTGATCTTGGCTTGCTATACCTTTTGGAAAGTTCTATGTCTAAAATACAACATTAAAAGTGGAGCTCTCTACATAGATCTGTTTTTTAGAGTAAAAGAGAGAAAA
>VOPJ01011469.1:0-46513 GCA_014673585.1 Semibalanus balanoides
GCGTACTGTGCAGCTCAGGTTTGCATTGGACTGGCTGTGTAGGGAAAATGACGGAGTGGTCAGTTCGTGTGGTGCTCACAAGAGAAGATAACGCGTTTTCACTCAGATCGAAGACAACCTGAGCCTGAGAAAGGCTTTTCCAACGCGAGGAATATTATGCAATGGTGCGCCAGTCAGTCTTTATTGTAACGGGCTATGATTGGCCAGGTATCAGATATTTTTCAGCTACTGCATAAACCTACCTATCCTGACTCCTGAGATGGGGCAGCGAGCGATGACGTCACGCTGGCGATATGACGTCACACAGTGGTGACCGACAGCAGGATATCAGCAGTGTTCGTAGGCTGGGTGCGTCTTACGCCCTCCTCGTGATGGTGCCTCCTCCTGGAGGGTGTCAATGGTGGCTTTTTCACAAGACTGGGGCTGGTGCCGCTCTGAAGGATCTGAAATGAAGGCGACCCCACGATGTGTTATTGGACAGAATGGGGTTAATGCCTCTACTGATGAATATGCAAAAAGGCGGAATTGACCGAGCATGGAATTTGATGGTTTTTGAATGAGGATAAACATATGTGGAGATCGTCAAGTAACTATTTATTATCCCATCGTTACTTCAATACCAATGGTTAGATTAAAAAAAAAAAAAAAAAAAAAAAACAGGAGATCGTTTGCCTATGTGCTTGCAAACGCCATCTAGAGATGATGATGACGATGATTGGGGGTTTTAAAGGGCGAAATAGATTCGAGTTTTACTGTCTATTATCATTATGCTCACCACATGACGTATTTCTCAGACTACACAATTTCGCTTGTTATTTCTTTCGGGCACAGCCGCATGCCCCGAAGTTCTTGTGTTAGCAGTTTCAGCTTCTCTCCTTGGCATGGTACAGTTGCCTCCTTCTCTCTTCTTTCGCCAGTACTTGCAATAGCTGGACATAACAAAATGATAGCTTAAATTCACAAAGCAGGACTTAAAAATTAAATTTTAAATGATAATAATGAATACAAAATACGAACCTCATGGATAACAGTATCGAGGAGACATTAAGCGTATTCATATCTCCTCGTCCCAATTTGTATATTTTTTGCTTCACAAGAAATCACTAATTATTCAACGACAATGCCGTTCGATATCGATCTGGATTGTCATCATGATTGTATAGCCGACTGCATCCATACCCTCGGCCTCGTCCCGTCCCCGTCCCAGCTGACCTTCAATTCCGACATGGCGTCGTCGTCAGTGGTGATTCCAGTTCGCTCCTCGGTGATCCTCGCTGCCCTGTCCTTCAGCAGCTGCCTCCTCAGCGGTCGACGGGCGATGTACCGCGACCCATCCGACCGCACCTTCACTCTGTACTGAAACTGCGGCGCCTCCTCCTGTCCTCTATCAGCCGGCAGTGTGAAGTTGTGGTTCTGAGAGCCGCCGCCAGGGGAGCTGACGTAGCGGTACTGCCGGAGGGAGCCGGTGAATGGGGAGTCGGCCGGCTGTTGGCTGGCGGGCGGGACGCGGCTCTGGCTGCCGCGCAGTAGCTGTTGGTACATCTGCCGCTGCTGGTGGTGGATCGTCTCCTCCAACTTCGCAGCGTTGGTGTAGCTCGTGCCCTGTGGCAGGATTCTGACATAGTTACGGTTCTTCTCCACGGTGTTAACGCTGTTGATGACGTTTTTGTTCTTGGGTGTCCGGGTGCACTGTCGGCAGTGTCGACAGCGGTCCCCCTTGGATTCTCCGGAGTGAGGCGCTCGAGGTGCTGGCTCACGTGCTGGTAGAGTCAGAGCTGACTTGCGCTGAGTCTCTCCACCGAGCACGGTCAGCTCGAGAGCGAGCGGCTGGCGACTCGCCTCGCGCCGCTTCTCGCCCGGCCGCGAGTCGCCGCTGCTGCGGCTGTCGCTAGTCGAGCTTCTTCGGTTTAGCAGTCAGGACGCACCGGTGGTGAGGCGAGCGCGAAGCCCATCTCCGCAGGCAGAGGGCCTGACAGGCGCGGCCGACGCGCGGCGGCGGCTGTGTTCTCGACACCTGGGGGGAGACACGGCTGTACTTCGCTCCGTGCTCGCGATCGGCTAGGTCTCGGCTGGCAGTAAACACGGCCGTACCAGGCTTCAGCGTCCTTCGGGAATCGTTCGTAGAATGTGATCCCGACGAACGGCGGCCAGAGCGCGCGGGTGTGCGCCTCGGGCGCGAGTCACTCGCACTCCGTTAGTAATCACCGAAGCGATTTGATTGTGCATATACGCATCTCACGTCGATCGAGAGATCGCCCTGCGCCCCCTGGCGTGCCGTATCGGGAGAACCGCAGTCTATATCTGCCGGCTTCCGCTGCGTGGCGCTGCTGCCGCTGCGCCGCTGCTGGCGGCCTGCTCGTTGGTGCTACCTGCTTTATTCCAATTGTATCCTCGTCTCCTGGAAGACGCACTCGGGGCTAACGTCCGCTGATAGTGTGTCCACCACCCTGCAACAACAGATAGATGGGGCTCGTGAAATCCGTTTAAGGCGCCGAGAGGAGCAAATAAATGGCTCTACCTGTCGTCGAAATTGGACTTATCCGTCGGAGATAATGAAGTAATTTGGAAGTTAGACGGCGCCTGTTCTGTTGGTGGCCCGTGACCGTAGTTGGGAGAGCTGTTAAGGTCCGAAATAGAGATGACATAATTTCGCTCTCAACAGTGAAGTCGAAAAAAACTTGCAATGGCTAAATCGCAAGGAGATATATCTTGATGACATAGAAAAGGAAACAAAGGAAAGCCCCAAACGCAAGGTTTGGAATCGATACTCTACAATGCATTAGCTTTTATTCGGAGGAGATGAACATGGTAAAAATCAATAAGCATAAGCAGGGAAACAAAACGACAGGCACATACCTATTGTCTAGCGGTGGCTCGCTGTACTCGGGAGACGAAGGGCTGTGCAAGCTCATCAGGCATCGGCCCGCTCCAGATGGCACTCGTCGTCAGCCTAGAAAACCGAAACCTCCATTAGCCAAGACTATGCATGGCTACCTTTGGAATTTTACAAGTGTAGCTTTGCAACTGAGGAAATAAAACACCGGGTTCCTGACACTTGCCGTGGGACTGAGAAGCAGTGACACCCACAGTCTCCGTTCGAGTAAAAACTGTTCCGCGTGAGGAAAAGCGGCCGTTTTTACCACCAAACCCGTCAGCACCTCTCACTGCGCCAACGGCTATGACATGCCGCCCATGTCCTGCCTCAGTATGATCCGCAAACACAGACTCTCCTATCCGCCTATCCAGTTACCCTGGCCGACGCTTTACACCGACAGGCGACCGGCAAAAACGCCACTCGCGACCCTGTTGAACGTCACCAGCCGAAGGCAGACCGGGCAGACCCATGGCGGCAGGGAGGGGGGACGGCCGGGGGAGTCAGGGGTCTGCAATACGAGACGTGTAAGGCTGTCAGGTTAGGGGGAGAGGGGGGCAGGGGAGCTGGTGAAGGTGAGGAGTGACAGGCTGTTTTCTTTTGGAGGGAAGGAGTGTTCACAGACGATTAATTCCCGACATGGCGCTGTATGTGGTCTGCGGGACCGAGAGAACGGGAGGATCGGATCGCTGCTGATAGTCGAGAGTCATGACGTGCTACAGTTAGCAGGCAGAGCGATATGGATCCGTGATGAGATTCATCCAGAGTCGCAAATCGATGGTAATCGATTACCGGCACCGCCCCATCGATCACAATCAATGCGGTAAAATGTAAACGGGCGTAGGCGTAGACCTGTTCAGTCGGAACTCGGACCTGAACGCAGCCAGTTCGATGGGACGGTCACCGTCCCATCGAACGAAGATGAACATAACCAGTACCTACAACTATCATGCGTCATGAACAATAAGTCAGATACACACATTCCGATGGGATGAATGCTAAACACATGGTAAGTGAGACGGTTCACACACCTGTTCGGAGGGGCGGTATATCAGCAGGGTGACATCAGCCTGGCTCGCCAAGAGACGCTCCGCCTGCTCCTTGCTGCATACGTCCTCACCATTTATCTGCGGATACAATGCAGGAGGTCAGGTCAAAGGTCAAGTCAGGTCAGAGGTCAAGTCAGGTCAGAGGTCAAGTCAGGCCAGAGGTCAAGCCTTAGTAGAGGAAACACGAACGAGGCAAAACATAACGATTCATTTGTCTGCAAGAAGTTATTTTTCGCAATCAGAATCCATTTTTTTAGTGGGTAATTTATATTGCCACCCATGTCAAGCGTGAAATGGGGGGTCCCCTGCCAACCCCCACCCCCTCCCCTCTATCCCCTGGATCCGCCAGTGGTGACCAGGAAAGATAAGCAACAGCATTTCGCTATTGAATCATTATAGGAGCACCAAGGCAGTAATAGTTGAAAAGTGTTCTCTACAACACGTCAAGTAGAGACGTCGCCAGGGAGTACGGAAGCCAATGAACACTAGATAAATGCGATATCCTGACGAACCTCCCCCCCCTCCTTCAGGTTCAACAACAATTTCGCTGAGGAGCGAAATTTGATTCTACCGCTGCCGTGTCCCCCCAGATAAAATCCTGGCTACATGCCTGACGTAAAGATATAACTTTTCTATCACAATGCTTAATGACTCTATAACTAGGCTATCGCAAATCTTCGATCAAACCGTAATAGTTTTCGATCAAACCTGAATTGCCCTCGATCAATCCATAATTAACCCGACCACTGACAGTGACCAGCCCAATAAGTGAGCGGGGCAATAGCCAATTATCACACCAATCCGCCACCGACGTCAGTTCGGTGACCCGGCCTGGTGGGGCGGGGCGGTCGGCCCGTTTGATCTCGGGGAAGACAGCGTGACCCGGGCGTCAGCCGACGGCGTCCGTTCAAAGGCACCGCCAGCGGCCGACGGCGCTTCTGGTCACGCGCCAGTGGGCTTGTTTTGATGCAGGCACCTCGAGCGAGAGTGAAACAGGCAAACAAGCCGGCCTGGCGACCAAGCCGACTGTGCGTGGGGGTGGGGTGAGGTGGGGTGCGGGGAGGGGTGGGGAGGGGTGGGGAGGGGAGGGGTGGAGGGGAGGGGTGGGTACGGGGGTGCGGGGAGGGGTGGGGTAGGTAGGTGGGGGGGGATGACAGCCGGCATTCTGACACCCCATGGGAAGCGCATTGCGCTGTAGCTGTAAGTCGAAGGTGACAAGTGTTCGGTCTGATATAACGGTACCGGAACAGGCTAAGCTTGGTATTGTAACGTTAGGCGTGACTCAATGAATCGTGCTGACCAGAAGCACTACAAAAGTAACGAATGAAATCGAATGTTTTAATTGGCTTTTAAACATATGGTTTGAAATCGGAAAAGCTGTATTGCTAAATATGTAAGTACGTGAAATAAGCATATAGTAGCGAAGCAAAGATGGAAGTAACGGAAACGAAGCAATGCGTCAAGGAAGTAAGTATTTTTCATCTATTTTGTCGGGGCCAGTTCCCTCAATTACCAACTTTGCTTGACAGAGCTGGATGGCTCATTCGCACCACCATTGGTCGAAATTGAATCCCTGTTTGAGGAGGCTGTTTGCCATGTTCGACATGTGACTTTGTTCAGACAGGTTTAGTCCGATCTTCCTCCACCACGACACGATGCCATCCCAATGTGATCTGGACTGACCTGTACCCACTAGCAGATCCAGGGGGAGGGGAGGCAAAGAGGCCATGGCTCCCCTAAACCGCCTGAAATCGACGCAATATTGACACATTTCCTGATATAAAACGAAATATAAACAATTTTTGCAAAGGAAACTTTGTTTTAAATCAGCTTATCAATGCATAACCAGGCAAAATCTGATGAGTTATCATAATTGTATGATACTTTTTGGGATTTGGCCCACCCAAACCACCCGTTCTGGATCTGCCTTTGCCTGGACTGACCTGTACGATTTGATCTCCGGGTTGAATGCGTCCATCGCTGGCGGCGATTCCTATGGGCTCGACACTCTGGACCAGCACGTCGGTCTCCTCATCTGCCTCGTCCCCGTCCGGGTAGTAGAGGGTCAGCCCGAGCAGGTCAGACGTCAGCGACCGGTTCAAGGTCACCTCCTGAGGAAAGGCGACATCGGGGGTCACATGCTATAATACTGCACGCAAGGGACGAGGGTGTCGCATTCTGATAGCATGGGCCACAGCGCTATCCCATGAAGATGAGAGACTGCTTCTGGTCGCAGGTTATACTAATTCTAAGAGAGCCTTGCAAATTTGCCTTTGCCTTCTACTTATTCAAAGGTCTTGGTCTACTACAAAGCACAGTGCAGCAGCTCCTACTCCGAAGAAGCATGTTACCAGAACCACTTTAAAATCGGCAAACATGCTGCATAATGCATAGCTGTTCGACACCATAACGGTCAACGCATCACTATCTGAAACATCTTAGAAAACGTTTAGTTTAGACAACGTCTGATGCAGCGTATGTAATCACGGAGGCCATCAGCGGCACTCGAAGATCAAAGGCCAGGCGCATTTTCTGAAACAAGGCTCCTCCACATCCGCACAGTGACCATGCACTCCGGGGCTTGTCTTCTGTCAACCGAGTGACATGCTCCGCTAACTTCATGTCAGTTCTAAACACGGCCGTCTCTTCAAAGCGCTCTCGCGACCACACAGACGCCGATTCGCATCCACATGCGCGCCACAAACGGGTGACGTCAAACTAGCGAATTCCAGCGGTGGCCACTGGTCTGGTGAGTTCGGAAGCGAGTCCGGTGAGTTCGGTGTTGAGCCGGTGAGTTCGGTGGCGTTCCGATGAGTTTGATTGTGGCTGATAATTGTTTGCTGCTGATTAGTGATTGTGATGGCTGGTGATTAAGTTGGTGAATGGCTGGTAGTCGGCTGGTAGTTGGCTGATAGTTGGCTGATAGTTGATCGGCGTTTGACCGGCGTTTGATCGGCGTTTGACCGGCGTTTGACCGGCGTTTGATCCGGCGTTTGACCAGTGGTAGACCATCGTTTGACCGGTATTTGACCACCGTTTGATCGGTGGTGGACCAGTGGTTAGGTGACTTCTGGGTCACCTAGTCCGGTGGCAGGCCGTGTGGGTGGCCGATGCCATCTTGATCAGGACCGTGCGCTTTCGCAACGACAGTAACAATAGCTCGTGGCCGGAGTGTGTGTTGTGGGGGTCCGTTCAATGCGGCGCCAGCGAACCTATCGACTATATCAGCGCTGACATCAGCCCACATCAGCCCGACATCAGCAGGCAGCAGCTGACATCAGCCCGACATCTGCAGCTGACATCATCAGCTGACATCAGCAGCTAACATCAGCCATATATCATCAGCTGACATCAGCCAGACATCTGCAGCTGACATCAGCCCGACATCAACAGCTGACATCAGCCCGACATCAGCCCGTCAACTATCCCCACCAGGGCGGCGCCGGCTCTGAATTCTGACACCTCTTGGCTCTTGTCACCATCGTCATGCCTGTCTAACTCAACTCGCGGCTTGTCCTGACCTGTCCGGCTCACAACATAGGGCATAGCGGGGTCGGGAGTGGAGTGGACTGGGAGGCATATTTGGGACACAGAAAGTGTCTTTGTGAGGGTGGGCTTTAAACGCTAGATTACTTCTTTGATCACAATTACATCATTAACTGGCATCATCAAAGGGCGCACGTTAAAATAACAGCAGAGTCCTAATGCTGCCAAGCTTCCTTGTCTCGCGTTCACAGCAACATTGCCTTTGTTCGGCCCGTAGGCCTCCCGCTTTAGCCAGTTGAGCGCAGGGAGCTCTCAGATGAATAGTAACCACCCCCCACTGCCGCTCCCTATCTGCTCAACACCCAGCGTGTGAAGCGTGCAGCTTGATTGGCTGAGACAGCAAGGTGTGTTGTCGGACGCTGATCGATTTGACATGAGCTCGCATCCTGTCAGAAGGAGAGGTTTGGGATTTTAACAACAATGCCGCCACGTTCGTCCATCAACGTCTCCGCTGGATGGCTAGCCGTGTCCGCCGCATGTTCTTTTTGTATTCAAATATTGTTTAGTATTAAGCCGTGAGTCATTCAGCCATTCGCCTGTGGCATTATTGGATGATGAATGTACCGGTCTAAAGTTTGCTTTAAAATACCTTGCTAAATAAGGTTACGAAACCAATGCATTTTTCGTTTGTGAAACAATGTCATGGACAGCTGACCTGACGTTTTGCTCTGTGATTTTCGGTATACGTTTAAAACCTGGGCTGTGGTATGACATTGCGTGACAATACTCGCTTGCATATCAAGGTCGCGAAACTACAAGTACCTATAAGAAGGTACTTAGAGCAAGTTGACATTTCCACACAATATTTCGCGCGAACAATGTAAACTTCGTGCACTTTTTGCTAGATATATTGTCAATGGCAGTTATTGTTGTATTGTTTAAACTTGAAGCCTAAGCTAAGCCCACAAACTTAACCAAAACCTAAACATTCAGCCACTTAAAGTATCCTTTATCAGCCTACATGCATTTGGTAGCCAGGACCTGGACATGCCTTACGTTTACGGCAGTTGGTAGTAGGTAACAACCACCGTTATATGCTTGTTTAGTGTACACAGTCCGTAAGTATTCGATATTAATTATCCATATCAATTATCATTATACAGCAACGTGAATGCGCGTTAGATTTTGTTTGTTTGTTGTTTTTTAGAGGGGGGCTCCTCTTTTGCTCGGCTTATTGGTGAATATAATATGTGATAAAATATAATCAATGAATGACCATAACCTCCAGCGAGAGGGTTTTCATTCACGAGCAAGCACATCTGGCGGCCATACCTGAAAATCCAGCTGGGGATCACCCACGTCGTCGAAGCACGGGTCGTCTTCTTCGTCGTCGAGGTCGTCTTCGAAAGGGGGCGGGGGCGGGAACTCCGGCCACGAGTCTGTCTGCGTCGCCGCCGTGACACCGCCCGCCTGCGGGTCACCGGGGTCGGTCAGCAGGGTCAGAGGTCAATCATCGAGGTCATGGATCAATTAGCCGGGTCAGAGGAACAGAGGTTATTCATCAGCCCTTAGCGGCCCACAGACCTGCCAGAATTGCCAAAACTATGAGGATCGCCGTTGCAAACAGCACAGTAAACAATGATGCACAGGTTTCGCTCACGGTTGTTTCTTGCAGCAGGGGAGGATGGCTGTGGAAAGGAAATAACTGGCGGGGGACCGGCCAACATCAGCCAAAAGGGATAAGGGAGGACATTGCTGTGCAGTGTGCAGGACGGCAGCACGGCGACCCCAACCGAATCTGACACGGTCAGTTCGCCAGCTGTCGGCCGTTTTGCAGCACACAGGGCGGGCCACGGGAGGGGGAACTAGAGTTACTACATGGGGCGGCTATCCCGTGCTGGCCGAACCCCATGGCTAATGGGTGGCTGGACTGGAAAATCTCTAATCATGGCTTATGGCTACGGCTTGGCTGCATATAGTCTACGAGTGTTGCTTTTGCATAAATATTATCAAACCAATCATGGTTAAAAAAGCCGTGCATGTGCCATAACAGGAGACGGGAAAGCACAATCTGAATTTACAAAAAACCCTCACGGCTGGCCCAACGCCAAGTCCATCGACATTCGGAGTGGCTGTGCTGCTGTGGCTGCTGTGGCGGTTGGCTGGCTGTGGCTGTGATGCCATGGCTGTGGGGCGGCTAGGCCAAGGAAAAGTGCAGCCATGTCGAACTCTAGGGGGAACCCCTTCTCAATAGAGGCCCCTCTCAAACTTAAAAAAATAGTGGCCCCTAAATTTTGACTTGCACCCACATGACAAAATGCGTGGTGCCTCCCCTTATGACACACACCAACAGCGGTTAATTCTGCCAATGGCATAGCAGCTTAGCTTGTTTGAGAGTTCCTCCGATTCCGTCCGTCCGTTTAACCCATTACTCGCTTTTCCTACGCGTTGTTAAATACATGTCACTTACTAACTATGCAGTCTCGAGCATGTCAATATGAAAACGGAATAAGAACAACATTGCTTTTGACTGACCTCTGCAGAGTACGTCTCTTGATGAGGGTTGAGGTTGGCATCACTTCGAACTGCGACTGCTGGTCTGCGCAGGACTTCGACCACGATTGGCTCGCGAGCTGCCTGGAAGGCCCTCACGGCGTCCTCGTGGCTGGCTCGCGACACGTCCTGGCCGTTCACCTGCCGACACAGGGTCACACAGGGTCACACGGGGTCACACGGGGTCACGAGGGGTCACACGGGGTCACGGGGTCACGAGGGGTCACATGGGGTCACACGGGGTCACACGGGGTCAAACGGGGTCACGCGGGGTCACACGGGGTCACACGGGGTTACACGGGGTCACGAGGGGTCACACGGGGTCACACGGGGTCACACGGGGTCACACGGGGTCACACGGGGTCACACGGGGTCACACGGGGTCACATGAGGTCAGACGGAGGTCACGCGTGGAGGTAAGACGGGGTTAAACGGAGGTCGCATGGTGTCATACTGGTCAGACTATTTCACACGGGTCACATACTGGGTCAAGTCGAGATCACAAGGAGCCACACGGGGTTAAACGAAGATCGCATGGATATCGAATGGGGTTATACGCAGATCACACGCGGTGTTGTGGGGAGGTTTATAGGGGTCGCAAGGGGCCATACAGTGGTCACATAAGGTTAAACGGCTTAAGTATACGGAGTCATGAATAAATAGTCGGTCGTTTCATTCAAGCACGAATCCGAAGAATGAGTATCAGCTTAAGACAGGCAGAATATTTTGCCTTCAAGGTAAATACAAATACTCAAGGACTATTGTTATCCCTTACAAGCCGCGGATGTTCCCCCAGTCACAAGAATCCCAAAAATCAGTAACATCTGCGAATCGAATTAACACCACGTGACCCTGGAATGTTAACCACACGGCCCCGTGCAGCAGTTCATCCTCATTCCTCCCATCGTTCGACGTCAACACCGTGACGACACTCTGGTAGCGGCGCGGCGGGACAATAATTCAGCCACTCCAATATCACAGCCGAGCCGCGCCACAGCGGCGGAGAACTTCAGTGGACCGCGCGGCGGGGCGCGACCCCAGGGCGAGCCCGTGGCCCGCTAACGACCCGTCAGCTGACTGCGGTCACCTGATCAGTCAGCTGACTGTGTCACGTGATCGGTTTCGGTGGGGTCAGGAATGTGACGGGCGACGCGACGGAGGCCGCGAAGCCGCGGGTGGCCAGAGATGTGTCTTCGCGGGTGTCGTGTCTTCTTAGACGCTATTGTGAGGTTCAGGTCACAGAGCTCAGCAGCTGCTGTGGTAAGTGAGCAGGGAAACAGCGGCACTTCGAAGGGAATTGATGATCCTGCGGGGGGATTGGTAGGTGTAATTTTCTCGCGGCAAGGAGCATCACGTTGGAGTGCTCTCGCGTGAAATGCCCCGAGGGATTGAGCGTTGTAATGGGCGGAACCGAATTAGCCGGTTTAATTAGTTACGGAACGCAGACGGCGTAAACATCGACTGCCTGGCCGAATTCCAAACAGATAAATCGCCAGACGCTGCCGGCAATTTCTCTCTTTATCGCTATCATATGCGGGACCGGCGCCGCGCACACCGATCCACCCAAGGTCTCCGCGGCTCATTATTCGCCAACAACAGTGCAGACAAACAGCGGCATAAATTCGCATGCCTCGAATGTCACTCATAAAGATGGCGGGTTACCGGCTTTTGGGCCGCAGCTGCGCTCCAGGAGGCCCAAAACGCTGACCTTGGAGGACGTCCTCGCCCCCTCCCCCGACCCTCCGCTGGGTTCGCGGTGCGTGAGCTTGGCGGTGAATTTCCTTGGAGAGAAGGCGCGAGGCAACAATGCCACCGTTTGGGCGTTTCCTACGCAGATAACTCATCCGCGGTTGCGCCACTTTACCCTGCGGAGAATCCCTAATGTAAACTCGTTCCGGTGATGGTGCAGGAATTCAAAGCAGGCTCCGCACCTCTGCACAGTCTATGAGCATATTTGCCAGTGTTCCCTAAAAGGATGCAAAAGCAAACAGATGTATTCACAACAAATCATTTATCCCAGCCTCACAAAGGTAGCCCGTAGCAGCGTTGTCTTTCCAGGGTCGAGGTCAAGCTCGCTTCTCCCTTCCACTGTTGCGCGGCCCCTGTGTCTTGTTGGGGCCAGCTGTCACAGCTAACACACAGAGCTTAAGTCGGTCGCGGGCCGCCAATATTTACCGGCCAGATAGTGGGGCTTTGGAGTGCCCGCTGTTGCGTGACGGGGCACGTTCGGCACGCCCCACCCTGCCACGCCGTCTGAGCGGCTGCAACGCGTCGCAAAGTCCGTAGTTGGTGGTCGCGGGGCTTCCAGCCCAGCACAGCTGCAGATACGATAAGCTCGGGTTGACTTGAGGCGACCGCGGCGGAACCGCGACGGAATCGGCGCATGGCTTCCCGCCTCGCGGCAATTCCGACACAGCCGTGCCGGAGCCTTGCAAGAAGGAGTCAACATTGCGGCGCTGATACGCGGCATGGGCGGGGGCGGGGGCGCGGGCGGGGCGGCGGCAGCCAGCGGGGCGCCGCTCCGCTCGGTGAGGTGTTGACCTGATTACGAGCTGCTTATACTCTGTCATCGGTGCAAGACGACTTGTAACGCATTAGTGGGTAGTGTTCACACAAAACATGCTTCATCCGTCCTTGAAGCAGAGTGGAAAATTACATAGGAGAGTTTGCAAAAATTGGCATGGCCATGGACAGTGGACACTAAATTTAGATAGCGGCTGCATTCCAACAGAACTGTTTACATATTCAAATAAATTACATAATGACCATGTTCCCATGATAGGTTTTATATTTGTTTTCAGCTGAGCATATTTAACAAGCAACAAGTCCTAAAGTCAACAAATCAACAAGTCCATAGGCTGCTGCTAATTAACCCAGGGGCGTATTTACGGGGGGGTCACCGCACCATGCCCCCCCCCCCTTGGGCGCCGAATATCGAGTTTTTGGTGCAATCGGTGATTACGCGTGTCGATTTCACCGAAAAGTTATGGGTTCCCGAAACTGCCCCCATTAGATAAAAAAACCATTTGCACCAGCAATGATTGGCAATCATTCTTAAAATTGGAGTCGCCTCCGCCACTATTTTTGAAATCACTTCTTTGCGGACTAAATTTGTCTTGTGAATATTGCAAACTCAACATTCACCATCATCAGTGAACTTTAAAATTTAAAAGCGTATGCCAGTTAATTTTATATTGTCAACAAATCTTAGCTTTTTTCATTTATAAGAACAAAACCCAACATGGCACCCCAATTTCGGCCCAAAAGCTCTGGTTCGGACTTTGGTCCGAAAAATATAATGACGTTACCCTCTAACAGCAGATAGACATTTCAAAGTTCAAGTGTGTGCGGCGAATTCGGGCTTTGGCTTGGACCTCGGCTGTGGGGCCGGTGAGCTATTGTTTGGCGAGCACTAAAAAGCTGGATAATTCGCAGAAGTTGTCCGCAGGAACCGCTAGTGAGCCAGTGAATTTTGACGTTGCAAAGCCATATTAATCACAGTTATGATTCACAATTTGTTTTCGTAACATATTTATTTTTTTTCATTTATAAGTAAATACATCAAACACAAATTTGGTTTGCCGATATTAAAGTGCCTTGGCTCACTAGCCGGTCCCTGGCGGCCAACTGATGCGAATTATTCCAGTTTTTAGTGCTCGCCTGGCTTTGTTTGAAACAGGCTGGCCAACAATTCCTAGCAATATGGAAGCAGGCCATTGATGAATAATATATGCTGTGCCACAATCGAGACGAATGTTTTTGGAAGTCGGAAAAAATGAAAATGCTTTGCCGAAACATTGCTTAGGGCAAGTTTGAGCAAGAGCATACTATGATTATTAAGTTCCCAAGGATTCATTTAAGCTACTATTTAGAAATGAGAAATCCTCCCGAGGTGGCACTATCCCTTTAACATAATTTCCGGGATTAGGATAGTTTATCAATAGAAGAACAAGACAAATGTTCCCGCCTAGTGAGCAGTGTAGCATTACTTTCTCTAAAGAATAATCCCCATTATCCTGAGTAATATTCAGAGACGATCATAAACACAAAGTCCTGGATAATCCCACACCACCTCAGCCAATCACAGACATACCATCCGCTGAAGATACTCAGCCATCATATAGCTGTGTTGGAGAGTTATGAGAGAGGACAGAGGTTGGTATGTGGTGTTTCGCATCATTACTGTGTTTGGGAGGGGGGCTGTACGGGTTGCTTTGGTGTCTGTTTCGGTACTGAGGGTGAGGCATCCTACAGCGCACAGCGGGAGATGTTATGTACGTGCGGGGAGGGGGGGGGGATAAAGTCGCGTGGAGGGCCTGCGGATCTGTCGCACGCCCATCAAATCTGGCAGCGCTGAGCGGCAGCTGAGACAGTGCAATGCAAGAACGAAAAACGACGTTTTTGCAGAGTCTTTAACATAAAAGTATACGTCATGCAAAGCCTGCAGTCAGCAGTACTCACGGCACGTAGAAAAGGCTTCACGTAATCCTCCATTAGGTTTATGGCGGCACACATAGGCATAGGAACATGGAGGGGGTGGGACATGGCCCTCATTTTTTTCATTTTTTAGGTTAGCTATTTTATTTTGCTGAATTAAATATATTGTTGATGACAAATGCTTCACCAAGAAGAGAAGAGCCCAAATCTGCAAAGAAAACTTCCATATAAGGATTGGTTTATATCAAGACGAGATTAAAAATGCACAGACCCCTCACTTCTCGTGACGTTCCTACGTCCCTGACGGCACCTGTGTATTATTGTATATCATTTTCGCAATAGTTAACTTTGAAGAACTGTTCATTTCCAGATATGTGGGCCCTCTTTTCCCATATTTCTTCAATATTTTTGTAATGCATTTGTCTCTAAATATGTACTTTTCCTCCCCAGCGACACGTAACATTGTAATATTTGCTCTTACATGTCACCCATGCCCAATGCCTAGCACGTACTACACTATAGCTTTCCTGAAACATGAACATATACTAAACTCGTTTGTGTATTATTGTCACGCTCTGTACATACATCCTGACAAAAACCAGAGCCAGCTCCGCGTGAAAATCTGTGGAATAAGGACCCGAACGGGAACCCTTTCACGGCATGTGTCGAAGGTCACAGCCACGCTGTATCGGTTTGTTAGCTCCCAGGCCACCCAACTACCCGATTATCATCCCTAGAGGCCTCAATATGCGTCGGCAAATTAGCGGTTGGAGAAAAGTGCCACTTTCATGACTCATAACCGATTACCTGAGTCCTGAGGAGCTAACGACTCATGAATATCTCATACGCGAAAGCAGTGAACACGGCGAAGGTACCCTCGGATGCATCACGATTCACGTCACAACCAAGAAGTATCCAGTGGCATTATCCGTCAGTCACAATGCCAACTGCCTAGCATAGCAAAATCGGTTGAACTGTGGTTTGCAGGCACAGGGCCACATTTCCACTGGATTGAAGACAACAGTAACCCCGGAAGACACATGGACGAAATGAAACTCAAATAAACTGAATCCGTTTCTTCACAAGCTGAACATTCCTAGCCTGTAACAGGTAAACTGGAGGCGTCAAACTACCCCCGCCACCACCCAACCCAACCCTCATGCCCTCATGTCGCGATGGTCGTGCCGACCCCCCCCCCCGCCTCGTGTATCTCTTTTACTCGTACACGTTAGCATGGCTCCATTAAGCCCGGGACCCACTCCCACGGAAGCCAGCGAGCGTGGCCTTCGGCCTGATTGCCGCATTTTACGTTTGCGAATTGGGTGAGCTGCCGTATACACCCCATATATTGGTCACTAAGAGGCGGCGCACCACACCTCCAATGGCCCCCCGGGGCGCGGCGGGCTCCAGCCGCGACCGTGACCTTGACCGTGACCCTGACCGTCGGAGAGGGATCGGAACACGCCGCTACTGGCAAATGAGGAAGTGCTGGACTGATGCGGCCTCTGGCGACCTGTCAGAAGCGGGGAAGAACTAAAAATGGTGATGGTCAATAAAGAAGTTTATTATCGCATACAAATCAGCATGTTGTTATGAATGTCAGAGCCGACAAATTAACTGCACATTTACTGTCAATTTATGATAATTTCAAGGAGGTTTGCAATATCCTAGTCTACACTGCGTTCAAAACAGATAGTCAAATGCAAATGATCGATGTTTGATCGATGATTCAAGAAATCAAGACACAACTAACGTCGAAACATAATGCCAATCCAAGCAAAATACTGGTACTCCCGATATATGTGAATTCATCAACTTAATGAATGTGAACCTCTTCTCCAAAAGTCAAGGCGACTACGACCCACTCCATACCCATACGGCATACCTACATCAGGCCTCACAATGCTAATGCAATGCGCTGCGACCTTTCCCAGGCGAGACGTCACCACTCCAATGCGTCAACATCTATCGTCCCAGCGAACCTGTCACCTCCCATCAGATCCACTCTCCCCGGCCGTGAATCACTTCCCTCTGCCTCCCTCAGCCTCCCTCAGCCTCCCTCAGCCTCCCTCTGCCTCCCTCTGCCTCCCTCTGCCTCCCTCTGCCTCCCTCTGCCTCCCTCTGCCTCCCTCCGCCTCCCTCCGCCTCCCTTTGCCTCCCTTTGCCTCCCTCCGCCTCCCTCCGCCTCCCTCAGCCTCCCTCAGCCTCCATCAGCCTCCCTCTGCCTCCCTCTGCCTCCCTCCGCCTCCCTCCGCCTCCCTCCGCCTCCCTTAGCCTCCCTCTGCCTCCCTCTGCCTCCCTCCACCTCCCTCAGCCTCCCTCAGCCTCCCTCAGCCTCCATCAGCCTCTTCTGCGGCCTCTCCCCCGCAACCCTGCGATGGCGGGCCCCGCCGCCACCCAGGCACGAATACCAACGTCCAACTGCAGCAGCCAATGGCAAACACGTAAATACGAGGTCGTATCTGACAGTCGCGCGACGCGCTCGCCTTTGAAGGCGTCCGGTAAACAACGGGGCAGGACCGCGTGGCCGGCATGTCTGAGCAGGCGACGGCAATTCGGCCAGGGGTGGACACTGACAGGCGGTGACGGCTGGAGACAGTGGACACTGGATAGACAGACTGCCGGTTGGGAATGTTGGGAGGATCGCAGCACGGTTTGGGATGAATCACAACACCTTTGCTCGAATTCTTAGCATCAGGCACGTGGAGTGACAAACGCCCAGACGTTTTACAACTGCCCGTATATGTGTAGATCTGTGTAAAGGCGTCTGAACTCTGTAGGTACTTAGCACTTTCTAGTCCAACATGGTCATTTCTTGTTCACAAGAGACTTCAGCATGTTCTCTCCGATCAAGATGACGCGGGCTGGTTATATACGGCATATATAGTGCTAACCGCAATATGTCCTAATGAGCTTAAGTCCCGCAGGTCTAGCGGATATATATAAAATACCAACTTAACGTGGTGTCTGCACAAAGACGAATTTTTGACACTAGGCATTTCAACTATTACAGAACCAAGTCGGCTTGATCCCAGCCAGCAAGCAACTAATTGGCAAAGACAAAAAGGTTGCATTCCAGCCCATTAGAGTCTCCATCAGCGTCAGAGGCAGCTTCATTATCCCCTTGCTGGCGCGGACTGAAGTTCACAAGGCACCAGGCAGCGGTGTGGGTGGCGATGGTGACTGACAACCTGTCACAACCATCCGAGGTCTATCACAGCCACATACAGATTTCAATAGATCTCTGTCCCGTACGACATTTCAATCAGACCTCCCCCTCGAGGCGGTCTTATCTTCTGAGATCTCTCAGGACCACCGCACCACTATGCGGGGAAGACGTCTGGATTGGATCGGCGTCCGACAGGGTAACACAGCCAGCATCTCACCTACAGCGCTGATGAGTGACGGCAGATACCTATCAGCCACCTGAGGGACGGGGCTGCAGTCGGCTGCAGGACGGTGACCCTGTGATCACTCTATACTGTTCCGCAGAGACGCCCGGCCCTCCGCCCAAATCCTCGTGAGAAAATGAGAGCGTCGGTTCACACAGCACTAAGAGGCTGTCACCGAGGAACCGCCGCCCGCCCACTGGGAGGGTGGCCGTGCTGAGGAAGGTTCATGTGAGCTTTAAAGGCATGCATTCAATGCATTGCTATATCCGGTCCTAAGTGAATGGTACCCTTTAAATCATTTGCTCTTTACAATATGCGAAAGAGCATAAACGTAATAAATTGGTTAAAAAAACGTTAGATTGTACCAGCCTTCCTCGCTCTACATCACACTTGACATGTCTTGATAGGTACTGTCTGCTTTTATGAATATCCTTCTCTTTTTTGCATTGCAAAAGTATCGACAGGAGCAAATGAACACACGATCAAGTTTTGTAAACTAATTTTCAATCGTCGCTCAGACGCGGCCGCACGGAACAGAGCCGTACCGAATCGAGCGGCAGCTGGCTGTCAGGAGCGCTGCCCAGACCACTGTCAGCACATTCTACAGCCATCGTCCCAGGTCCGACAGCTGCTGCGCGGCCCCCACTGATTGGACACAAAGGTGGGGGAGGGTGCTGCCGAGCGGACAGCACCGCCTCCAAACAGACCGGCCGATTCCCCGACAATACCGTGCATTGTGATTCCCAACGAGAGGGAGGGATAGAAGGGCGTGGGGGCAGGTGTCCCCTAAATCAGCACCATAATCAGGAGTAAATGGTGTTTAATTTGTGGTCCGAGGGGGTGGGGGGGGGTCGTTCAGGCGGAAAGGCTTCAGTCGCGGTCAGCGAAAGGTAATTTGCGATGTGGTCGAGATGGGGACATATGCGGTAACGTTGAAGCATGGATTGGTCTCAGTTGGTGACAAGTGCAGTGCATGTTGGGTTGTGGAAGCATGGGATGTGGTCGAGATTATAATATATAATTTTGTAGGAATATAATTATAGTCGAGTAGGCAGGTAGTCGGGAAACATTCTCACATCGACGTTTGATTGTGCAAAGGTCAGTTATGATTGTGGTAAGTGATGGCTAGGCATTAAAAGGGCAAGGTGTGGATAGACCGGGTCGCCGATACGAGCGCGGTCGATGGGAGGTGCGAGAGGCCGGTGTGTTTGAGGTGACGTTAGATAAGAGTAAAAGGCGGTAATCGCTGACGGTGCCGGGAGAGCGGGGTGCACAAGAGTAGCGGTGATGGAGAGGAGGGGAGGGGTCAGGGCGAGGAAAGCGAGAGGGGGGAGGGGGCGAGCAGCGAGAGGGAGTGGCAGGGAGGTGTAGGAGTGCGGTGAGTCTTTGTGTAATTTTGAGTGTTTGGTGAGAGGGTGTTGTGTTAGTGATGGTTTGTGTGGCGGTGATTGTTTGGTGCTGGGATGTGTAAAAAAAAAAAAGAAGGAAAGAGAACGTGGGATAAGCAAGCATAGAAGTGATGACAGTAAGACGGAAGCAGTGGATGCGGTGGAAATAAAGACAGTGGGTGAAAATCGAGGTAGAAAGAAGGTGCGAGGTGATTATGCAAGGGGGGTCGTCGAGGAAGGGGTTAGGTGGGTTCTTATATGTGGTGTGTGAGATAGCCGGAGGAGTAGTGAGAGGTGAGAGGCGCGGGCGTTGTGGCTTCTGAGGTAGCAGCAGCCAGTGTTGTAGTGTGGGTGAGTCGGTTGTGATAGGGAGCGCGCAAAGGGAAGCCGCGCTGGAGACCTGATATGAGAGCGCGAAGTGCAGGTGGTGGGCAACAAGCCGTGGGTGCGGTTGAGATGCGGGGCTCGACCGGGTTTTGTCCGAGGCAGATCTCTGCTGGCTTTCGGAGCCAGGAACGCTGGCCTTCGCGCCAACCCAGTGAGTGAATGATGAGTGTAGGGTGCTGCCTCGCTGCACTGGCAACCTTTCTTGATCGTTAACGCGAGATTGGGGCGAGCAAGACAGGCGGGGCACACCACTGCCGGCGGATCCTTACTAATTTGGTTATGTAGCGAGATGAGAAAATGGTGTGATCGCAGGGGCAGGGTAGCTGGAGGGCAAGGTCGCTTGCGGAATTTCAGCAACGGACTACTTTCTGCCTTCTTATTTTTGGATACAGGCTTAAACACCTAGTCCTCTTCCAGTTGCTTTTTTGTTATTGTTGCTTCCACTTTTTAGCTGGAGTGCCGGCGACATTTCTCTTTGTTCATCTGTGTTAAACGTAAGGTGATGTTGCGTCGTTGGGATCGGAAAGGCGGGGGGCGCTCCTAGCCACCTATTCATCTGCGGGTGGCGGCCTTAGAAGTAGTAAGTGAAACGAAAAAAAAAATCAAGTCGCATAAACTATACGTACAGGCTATCATTTCAGATCATCCAACACATAACCGGGAGATCGACAGACATCAAACCATCTGACAGGCATCAACCAGCGCGAGGAAAGTCATTCCTATGACCTCCAGAACGGGTTAAGAGTCCCGGGGATCGGGGGCCAGCCGTCGCCGGCCCGGCGGCTCAGGGTAGGAGGTCCTGGCCCACAGGCAGGGGTCGAGGCAGGTCAACCGTGCCGGCATCGAGGAGACACGAATCGCTCGGGTACGGGGCCGCCCAACAGCAGCACAGGGTCAGGAGGCGGGGTCAACGGTGCCGCATGGCCGAGGACACAGTCACGCACAGCCCGCCGCAGATACCTACGCACTAAGAACGCCGCAGGTGACGGCGGGAGGCGGGAGGAAGAGGTGACGCGGCAAGACGAAGGCAATTTCTCCACATAGCATCGGCTGGCCAGTGAGCTGCATCTCATTTTGGGCGACCTACGAGAGTTCAGTGAACAGCCTGAACGGCAGCTAAGCGGGAGGTGGGGGGCCGTCTGTCTCACCGGGTCTCACCGGTCTGGGAGGACAGATACAAATCTCTCGTATGCTGTCTGAACATAATCGGGTCCAGCGAGAAGGTCGTCACTTTGAAGCGCCTCAAATATCTAATGATGCGGGAGATGAGCCGATTGTCACTAGCGTCGAATGTACCGGGGCAGAATGTGACATGTGTAGTAGAGGTGCGGAGTGCGACTGAGGTCAGATCGGGTCAGATCAGGGAGGAGGACATCCTTGCCGTCGAGATGACAGACTCAAACCGGACTGAACCGGCACGAAGCGGGGGGCGCGAGCCGGCACCGGAACCGACCGAACCGGACCGAACCGACCGAACCGACCGAACGCGACCGAACCGACCGAACCGACCGAAGCCGGGGCGAGAGACGCAGCGTGCGCTAAGCTGGCTACTTCAGTTCAGATAGCGTGATGTGGAACAAGATCGCGCGCTTCAGCCATACATATAGAGATGGCACTGATCAGTTCCCGCCAAGCATCATCGAATTCGATCGCACATCGGTGTCAAAACGGCGGCCAGGCCCGGTATTCTGCTATCGCCCAGAACCGAGGGCTGTCTGAGCCGAGAGAGCAGATTCCGGCCGACCACATTAGTGAGCCGGATTCAGGCCTCACGAGAACGGACCGGCAGTGTCACGTCACAACTCAGCTGAGGATGCGGCACGCTAATGGATGGGCGATCACGGCGCTGGACCGTGACGGAGACCCAGAACTGTAATGGTCGGGTCCACGTCTAATGCTTCACAGGTTCCTTCAGCTGGACCGCGATGGATGGTATGAACTGTAATGGTCTGGGTGCGTTTCAGGCTCTATTGATCCCTTTGGTTTTCTCTCAGCAGGTGTGATGAGTTTTCCTCTGCGCATGACACGGATCTCCTAGCTATGTGCTTGTTGTAGCGGTCAGGCTGGTGTTAGGCTGGTGTAATGTCACCTTGTTATACGCATCAAAGGGTATCATCAATGGGTGGTGCTTCAAAGGGTATCAAATACCGGTGGTGACACCAGTCAACTAGAACCAACAGCTCCGGTGGGTTGTCGCTCCATAGAAAGTCGAATACACTCTCACTAATTTAATTCAATGACGCCGGATGCTTATCACGGTAATCTACACTGATTGCTGAACACTAATCGAGGTCATATCCGCACACAGTACTATGGGTGCGCCGTCATCACCTTCAACACCTATCATCAACCGGTATTACAAAATCACAGTCCTTCCCGAAAATCCACTCTGCCTGACATAATTGATAGTTATGTGCTTTCTTTAGGTAATTATGACAATGAAATGACCCAGAGGCACTTAATTTATATGTTTTCGAGTCACTGGTTTCATTAATTTCGAAAAGGCAAATAGCAACTAGCATGCTAAGAAAGCGCCTCATTTGATGCAAGGAATAAATTTAATTCGTCGCACGCAACCGATCAGTCACAAGCCATAAGGGGCTAAAACAAATACACGATGCCAGTAAATTAAGTCTAAATACATTTCGGAAGGCACTGCTGTGAAAAGCTGAAGAAGCAGAAGTGAAACGTTATGATATTTCAAACATTAAACAAATTAAACATAATACATTCGTATTAGTTACACAACAGCAATTTGCTTCACTGGGAATAGCGCGACTCAAGATGACATGCGTTTACTAAACGACTTATTTTGAAGATGTCGTACATTTTCAGTAAAACCTTAGTAGATCCTGTAGGAAAAATAAACTACGCCAGGTCGTGAGAATCCAATCAAGGAAGAGCCGTATTCAATCAGCCGCCTCCGTGCTTAACTTGACGACCGATTACCGGGACTGTCCCCTACACGGGATTGGCCAGGCCAAATCGTGTCACGGTTTACGGGTGACCTCACCGCACGACCCTCTTTGAACAGCGAGCACTCCCCGTCCCGTCCCATCACCCACAACGAACGGCACCTTTCAAACGGCACTCTTACGACTATTCTGATAGTCGACCACTCCAACTCGATGCTTGTTAGCCGCTATACTTGAGTGCATATGCGCAGCATCACTGAAATAACTCACCAAGAACGGTAACGAGGCTCCAATAAAATTGGCCACCACCAGCCAGCCGCGCCGGGCCGGATAATGGTTCGTTGACATCAGGGTCACGAAGATTGGCGCAAATTATCATTGTAATGCTGTTGCAGGGACTCTGGGCGGCTTCCTTTCACCTAGTTACTCTCAATCACGCCGATTGGGAGGGCGGCAGTGGTGTAAATCACGTCTTGCAGAGGACAGACAGACCGAGTGGGTGTTAGCTGAAGTGACAGCCAAAATCAGCAGTGCAGTCAGTTCCCGGACCGTGGGCGGTGTTCTCTGCTCATAAACAACGGACAGTTGCATTGTATTACGCTGTAAAGCTGGCAGGGAAATGTTGTAACGACGGACGCGCCAAATGGTTTGATGGTTTCACGACAATCAGTCCAATTGTCACACGGGTTATTGGGTCGTAAGTGTTATTGCAGACAAGTTGCATACAGATGAACAATAATATTTCCTAGATGGAGGAAACGTAGAGTAAAATTTACACAATTATAAAAATATGCCGCTCCAGTTTGGAGGCTTCAAAACTTGCAAATATAAACATTTGTCGGTTACATCCTCGCAATCGTACCTAGCCGTGTGTACTGTATAGGACGATGCCAAGCCTTCCGTTGTCGAGCACAAAAGCGCAGTGTGTGCTTATAACTCGACCTTCCGCTTCACAAAGCAAGGAACAATTCGGGGCATGTTGTTGTTCTCCTAGCAACGGCGCAGCCAGGCACTGCCCTGCAAGCTGACACGCACGCAAGGCGAGACAGCTCGGGCCTTGAGCTGCGAGCCTTGATCTGCGATCTGCGAGTTGCGAGCCACGCTGGAAGCACGGCAAACGCACCGAGAGGCGAGATCTGCGGCCGGATAAATCATCACAACTGCCGCCACGATTCGCCTCGGCCCCCGACACGGCACCGCCGGAGAACATAAACAGGGGCGCAGGGCACGGCCGGCAGGGGGCTGAAGGAGAGGTACGGGTGATAACGTCAAGTCGGGTGTGCCGAGCGTGGCGCGACGGTGCCGAGCGTGGCGCGTTGGGGCCGAGCGTGGCGCGTTGGGGCCGAGCGTGGCGCGTTGGTGCCGAGCGTGGCGCGACGGTGGTGTGGTGGTGGATTAGGGCTTCGAGGCGCCGCAGCTCTCGTGGTTGTATGGGTCCAATAACAATCAATTGAGGTGCAACTGCAGAGAGACGAGCGAGTTATGCGTCAAGCGAGAAGTTATGCCAGGTAGGTCAGTTGGAAAACAAACCTCAGGACAAATTGAAGACACATCACGAAATTATCGTACAAAACAAATAGAGCCAATGTTACGCGGGAACCGATAACAACGAACAGGAACCGATGACAACGAAAAACGCAACACGAAGCACCCAACAAAGGGTGTATAGCGAAAGGTGAGGGAGACATTACATCATAACAAACTGGCAGACAGCGCAAAACCGACGTGTAACTCGCACACAAATAAATGCAAGCAGGACCACCAAAGATACGGAAGAAACAGACTTCACCAAGTCACCCAGCAAGGACCAATAAAACATTGAAACATGCGCTAAACCAGGAAAAGGGTACCGAGCGTGGCGCTAGTGTCATCGCTCGTCGGTAGACAGTGCGGATGTGGCGGGCCGGCTAGGGCCTAGGGGAAGAGGAAAACTGGGCTTAACAGCTTCTGAATGGCAGGTCGGTTGACCGAAATATCAGATGCGACTTGCGAGAGAGGGTAACTCGAATTCGACCGGGCAGTGACACAAGAGGTGACTGCCACATGAATTGGAAATGGGTTGGCCGTGATGGTTGAATGCTTATCCGTTTGAGCCTTGTCCGCAAAAATCGCTAGATTTCATAACTGCGTATAGTTAAGCTTCAAATTATCCACGTACACATTATAGTACATACACACGTATCCGAACAGCAAGGCTAGTTAATACGATTTCGCCACGTACTCTCCGTGCTAATGATTGTTAACACTAATGATTAGCGAGACAATGTAAATCACACAGTTTCGATAACTAGCAAACGGGAGCTCAAACTACAAAGCAATGTTGCAGTTCCGCTAAACGTACGCCGGCACATGCAAGCTGCATGTCAACGTCGAATAACCAAACCGATCCTACCTGTAAGCCGATGTTGAACAATGATCATTGTCTGTTATGTGGTTACATCCGTCGGATTGGACACGCACCATTCATTTATCACGCCCATAATAGGCGCATTGCAAAAACACAGCCGCCAATGCTCGGCAGAAACAAAAAGCCTAACGCCTTCTACAGAGCCGGCGCGCGATTACCTCTCCCGGCGTCATCCTGCTCTCTCTCTCTCTCCATCTGAATCGGCGTCATCCTGTTATAGCCAGGTGCCGCCACCAGCTGTCCTGTCCCTCCAGCAGCTGCCCGTCTGCAACTGGCCCGCATTACAAACCCGCCCAGCACGATGTGTCCACACGGGAAGCGACACGATCCGCCATATAATTGATAATTATCCGTTTCAAAACCGGGGAAGCTAACGAGGTCGCAGCAGCGTGCGTAATTTATTCGCGGAGAGTTCCGGTGACTGGCGTGGAGGTAGCGTTCGCTGCAGGGAGCGGGCCTTATTATGCAAATGACGGAGTGCTCTCGGGGTCATGCGCACAAAACATTACGACCGGCGGTCGCATGGACAATGTGATGCACCCGGGCTGGAGCTAACGGGGCAGAAGCGGGGCGACGCGCGGGACGGTCCAGTTTGGCGACTAAATGTGACGGGAAAATGTTGGGGACGCTAACTAGGTCATAACATTTCCACGATGAATAAGCACACTGAGATCCATATCATCCAGACACATTTTTGTGTTGACATGCAAAAGTCGCACGTTTGATATTTTTGGTTTGTTAAGGAAACAAATGATAAATTCCACACGGTTAAAGCATGCGACATTCAATTGTGTCGATAATGCAAACAAAATAGCATCGGACTCTAAAGCTAGCCTCATGTCCCGTTTGAACACGCTGAGCTTAGCATGGCAGCGAATGGCAAAAGGCGTGCCGCCAGCGTGACACTGCCCCTAACAGGCCACCGAGGCAAGACAGGCTATGTTGACTCACTCTGTACCGACCAGGACCACCTGATCCGACCCCACGTGGTCTGCCCACCGGGCATCCGACTGACCACCTCCCCTCTACGTCAGCCTACAGAGGGACGCCGCTACTCACTTCCGCGAAAAAAGGCTGTGGTCGAAGGTTAAACGTCGTACAGTTAATGGGATGTGGCCCCTCCTCACAAGCTGCCGACCGGGAAACAGGGGCAGATCCGGAATGTGATGGCGGCATAAAACCACAACGAAAAGGCCGTTCTTTCAGAGGTGGGTGCTAGGGACTGTTTCGACGATGACGTTATAAATTGGTGCTGCTGACGGCATACTTCAGGAGTTGGACCATGACCTGACTCACGAAAAATTAAATTAATTTTTCACTGAATCAATTTTATTCGCAATGTTTGAGTCAACATTTTCGTATCTTTGTAATAATTATAATTAAAGACCACGTATATCCGAAAACAGACTATGGTCGGCTTGTTAATTTTTTGCACCTAGTCAGCCAACCTAAACACGGCTGTCTATGCCCTCCAGATGCTTACCACTTCTAGGATATAGTCTCTCTCTCTCTCTCCTCTCCTCTTAATCTCCCTCCTCCTGCTCCCTCTTACTCTCCCTCTCTCTCTCGTTCTTCTCTCCTCTCTCTCTAGTATAACATCTATATCAATATTTAGCGACTCCTCTCTCTACTCTCTCTCTCCGTCTCTCTACTCCTCTCTCTCTCTCTCTCTCTCTCTCTCTCTCTCTCTACTCCTCTCGATACTACATATATATACGTAGATATATATATAGTATATATATATATATAGTATAATAATATATACGAACTAATAATACCAGGCATTATCGCGTAACAGTCCTGGAGGGCAAGCACAGCCGAGCTAGTTTAGCCGTGGCCATTACAACTGACACCGGACTGCCCAAAAAAAATTAACAAGCCGACCATAGTCTTTCTTTCGGATATACGTCGGCCTTTAACTTTGAATATATATTATATATATATATATATATATATATATATATATATATATATATCGTAGAGTGGCGGGGCACCACAGGAGGCACCACGTGCCGAGTGACCTTTGTGGCCGCACGTGCCATCCAGTGCTAAAGAAGACCCCGAGCCCCCGTGATCATCGTGTTCGCTCGTGCTGTCCCGTGCCTCTGGTCTGGTCCGTGATCCACTGGCGAAGATCACGCTATTGGTGGTCTGTTCATGGTGTACAGAGCACTGTTGGTCCCAAAATAAGCGTCCCGCTGGGCTGGCTGGCACAGCAGTTAAAGGGAACATACCTCCATGGGAAAGTAAGTGGAAATAGTGGAATGATGGAGATGAGTGCCCAGATGAGTGGCACTCATCTCCATCATTTCATTCATATATACTTTTCCCAAGACGGTATATTTTATTTAACTGCTGTGCCGGCCAACGCAGCGGAACGCTTAATTTGGAACCAATATTACACTGCACGTCCATTTTACACCTACTGGATACAATATTATATTTAATCCAGTACGTTGAATCGAATCCATCCAGTCTATTCAATAGTAATCCAGTACGTATGTGTCTTTTGTCTACATCCACACGAGCTGCGGTGATGTCTTTTAACATAGTTTTCCAGCGGCATTATGTACCGATATATCACATTTGTACCTTGTCGCGTGTCCTAAGCAGCTGCCACTATTATGCAATCCTTATCCATAAACATCTGCTTACCTTATCACGGGATCAATCAATATCTGCACATCAAGCAGGACATTATCATATTTCCTGACATATAATAACCAGGCTGACGGAAATAACCCTATGTAATCGGAGCAGGGCGGGCTGCTGCATCACCTGCTCTTGGCTCAGACATCGGGATACATCAGGCTCGACACAGCAGTACACCTGCCTGGCCTCCAGCACCTGCCTGGCCTCCGGCATGGCTGCAGACTAGTCCACAGCAGCCGTTCTGCCTCCTGTTTTGCCCCAGCTCATCTTCTGACCACTCTTCCTCTTCTCCTGTGCACCATGACACCACCACCACCGACGACAGCATCATCACCATCACCGACAGCACCTCCCAAAAGTCACCACCAACACGAGCAACGGCACCAGCACCAGCACCACCAGCACCACCAGTACCTACCAGGTAAGCAGCTGCATCAGCATCCATACCAGGCACTAACAGAGCCACCATCACCAGGCACCATCACCAGGCACCACCAGCAAAAGCACCAGAACCATGCACCCACCAGCAACACCATCAGAAGCGAAGGGGATAACACCAGACGAAACATCTCCCCAGCAGTGGCCTCCTTCCTCTCAGCACGGTGGCGGCGGACGGCGCGGACATGGACGGCAAAAACGGCGCATTAGCGGCCGCGTGGCGCACATTCCAGCGGGTCTGCCGGCGCGCTGCGGCAGTGTTCCGTTTCAATCGGTGCCGCCCGTCCTGTGTCTCGGTGCCGCCCCGTCCTGTCTCTCGTCATGTGACACCAGGACTCGGACCCAGGCGACGGAGAGGACACTGTACAATCCACTTCTAAAACCTCCCAGCGCAGGCGACGAGTCGGGGCATATTGATTCAACCGTTTTGACATAATATGGTATGTTTGCATTACCTAACATAGCTTGCAGATGATTGTACTTTGACTAATGATACACTCCTGAGCTCTAAGCTGGTAATCCGCTGGGGCTATAAGCACTAAGCAGCGGCACTTTGTTGCACATTAATTTAATTATGTCATGTTCCCTCAGGATGCAGACTTGTGGAACGTTTGCTGCAGTACACTTGGTAAACAAATCCATGACGTACACACAGCCATGTGAACATCTCAAGCATCTTATGCATTCAGTGACCAGTTTGGTACAAGCTACAAGACATTCCAACATTTGAACCCTTCATAAGCCGCCTAGTCTGTCGCCTACGGAGCACATACACACAGCATCACACCAAAGCCTCCGATCACGAGTGTTCCGCGAATGTGTCATTTATGCCATCGCTGCAGCAGCCCGTGCAAAGCCGGCATTGAAGCCAGCGCGAGGCGGCACGCGCTTGAAATAGCATCCGCCGTTCAACCATGCCGCCACTGGCCTATCCAGACATGAAAACCGAGCACTGCACCGCCACCCCAGAGCAAACACCGAGCCCGCGCGGCCTCCCGGCCAGCATGGGGTCGAGGCTTGGCCAGGCAGCCGTCAAACACGACAATTTGTCTTCTGCCTGATCAGCGCTGGACCAGCAGCGACTTGTCGGGGCCAGCCCACGAGAGAGATCAGTCGAAGCCACCCCTCCCCCGACTCTGCCTCTGTCCTATACCTCCCCCACGCGGGCGATACACGAGACAACGTCCCCCCAGCCCGGGTGTAACGTCTGTCGACACGTTGACACGTTGACACCTGTCGTGGAGGTCCCCCGGGGTCGGCGACGGCGCAGATGATGGATTGGAAAGCAGCGGGTCGCGACGCGGTCTGCGGTGCTCAATTATCCTGGTGGTCCCCTGCTCCCAATGCGAGGCCCGACGACACCACGCGGCAGGTTTCACAGCAGATTTCGCCTGACAGTGACGTGGGGACACGAAATCGGAAGGTGACAGATACGACGGGTCACAAGCCGGCACGGACGCGGACACAGACGGACAAGGAAGGACAAGGCACGGATAAAGGCACAGTAGCGCGGGTGAAAAGAGCGAACAAGGCAGGACACGGCGGAACACAGCAGCGGAGGGTGGAAACCCACGTCGCCGGGCTCCCCTGATGAGGGCGGCGCGATAGCGACGTAGCGGGGCTTCGGGTCGGCCGGCCGCCGGCCCGCACAAAAACAGCGAGAACGCGACTCGTGCATTAGAGGACCGGTGGGTGGAAGAGGAAGTGGGGCAGGGGATAGCCGCCATCGCCGCCGCTGCGATCTCCATACAATCGGGGCCGCTCTGCCTGCTGACCACTCTGATCGACCGCTCTCTGTGCGAACAGCAGGTCAGCAGGGCAGCGGGGTTGCGGGTCACTGGCCCTAGTCAGCCCCGTTAGGCGAAGGTGAATAAGTTATTTTTACATATCATTTACATCAAGATGTTGATTTTTATTATAGATTCGAATAATTTATTGTTAATTTTTCAGCACTACTTTTGAACTGTATTTGAAATTTAGTCGCACAAAAATGGCTTTTGCAAGTTGCATACACTCCCAAGGTAGCAATGGGTCATGGCCATGGGCTAACGCCGACTCGCATAACAAGTGCTGTCATTGGCATGAGGGTCCTTGACCATCATAGCTGGCAGCAGGAGTTGGATGAGTAGCTCTTTGTCTGGACCTCAGGATCAGGAAAGATGAGACCAAAAGTCATCGTGGGACCACCCAACTAGAAAGGTTGTATGTACAATGACACCTCCTAAACGTCTGGCGCTGATACGGCGGTCTGTAAATCTCCTCAGTGGAAATGAATGGCTTTGCCTGATGATATGATCTAACCATCATTTAATTGATCAGATGATTTGACACTGATGCAAACAGAACGTTCCTTTGAACATGTGTGTGCAGCGACACAAGCGCGAAGGAAATGCACAGTACCAAATCATCTGAATAACCAGACCCACGTGTGAGTTGGAGACTTCGCAGATCAATCCCACCTTTAATACTATAAAGTGAACCATCTTCAGAAGCTTGGCTTGAGACTTCAGTTTACGCCCCTTCCCGTCCCGCCCCATTGGCAGCGCGTTCCACTTCCCAGCCCATCCCAGCAGCAGACTGCAGATCAGCGCTGCCGTCACCGGACCGACACATCAATCCCACCTATCGCCGCACCGACACATCGACATCTGGATCTGCGCGACGAATGGTTCCCGGTGGAACCATCGCTCTCCGCCACAGTGTCACTGCAGCGCGCGGCCCTGCACCGCGCGGTCCGCAGCGAAACCCGCTCAGAACGGCACAGTGCGGTGCGGTGGGACACGGTATAACGACATGGTGGGACACGGTNTAACGACACGGTGGGACACTGTGGGACACTGTATAACGACACGGTGGGACACTGTGGGACAGGGTGCAGTGCGGTGAGACGCTGTGTTTGGTGGTCGGAGGTGGTGCCTTGGTGGTGTGAGATTTGTGACGCGTTTCCTGCTGAAGGGTGATTGGTGACGTTATAAGAAGCATTAGGTGACTGCTGGCGTGCGGTCACCGAACAGACACCATCAGCCATCAGGCGATGTCAGGTAAACAGAGACATCACCAGGCGATGTCAGGTGAACAGATGCTTCACCAGTCGATGCTAGGTAAACAGATACTTCACCAGGTTATGTCAGGTGAATAGACATAGAGACATCACCAGGTGGTATCAGGTGAACAGAGATATCACCAGGCGATTTCAGGTGAACATAAACATCACCAGGATATTTCAAGAGAACAAAGATATCAACAGGCGATGTCAGGTGAAAAACACATCACCAGGCGATGCCAGGTGAACAGATGCTTCACCAGGCGATGTCAGGTGAACAGAGACGTCGCCAGGCGATGTCAGGTGAACAGATACTTCCCCTGACTAGACATGTGGGTAAATGTGCTTATACAATATCAGATATTGTATAACGTTAACTTAATTAAGGCCTCACTCAGAAACGGTTTGACTTACTTTCGAAGTTAGCTCAGTGTTTCTGTGTACACTTGTATTCTTGAGCCTGATTCTGGCCCTTAACGCTTACCTGAAAGACAAGAAACACGACGTTATAATCCAGCGCATGCCTGTTATTCCAAGTTCCAACACAAGTGAGTTTAAAGGTTCCAATGATTAATATATAATATTGTAGTAATTTGGAGCAGGATGTTCATTTTCAATACCAGACATTATTTCAAAACACGTCGTGATCACAAAGCTGCTAGCAAACTTGACGAGAACTCATTATCAAGTCCATCCATGACGCTCCAATCGTCAACTAACGCTATCGCAAGACCGCACCACGGCCCGGAAGTCAAACTGGAAGTCAGCGCTGACAGAGTGATGACGCCTATCGCACACAGCTACTGCAGCAGGCCGAACAAAGAACGGGGTACAGTGATCGAACGCACACCGACCGAACACGATCCGCGGTAATCATTCAGCATGCCACAGCGAGCACGGTGTAGTGAAATCTAGACGCCGCGCTGGTTGCCATAAATGAGAGCGTCAAGTTACGGTAAAGTCACCATTTGTTCTAAGAATTGATCACACTAGCCGTTTTCACGATGGCTTATTTTGCGCGAAATGTTTTAAAACATTTTAAAATGTTTTAAAATGTTTCAGTGTAAGCCGTCTTCGAGGATGGCTTATTTGCGATATAATTTTTTAACCCTCGCCACGTGTTGCGTTGGTCCTAACATGGGAACCGTAGGTGCGGCAGACAGAGGCGGTTTATTAAAACATCTTTTCGACAAGTAGTCCATCGTGAAAGCGGGCTTACTAATGAAAACATTTTAAAACATTTTAAAATGTTTTAAAACATTTCGCGCAAAATAACCCATCGTGAAAACGGCTACTGCTATCATTAAAGGTTAAATGTAACAATGGTGAGCACCGAACACAAACGGATCATAGCTGAAAATTTCATATATATTCACATCTGTGCTCATTTTTAACTAACTATATGGCACATTTGTTTTGTTTTGACGAGAGTAGCACACTGCAGTGTGAGCCAGCATTTGAGGACGAGTCAGATACATCAATGCACTATGTACATAGTTATATAATTTACATCCACTTGATTGACATTTCAACGTCTACCGACGCTGTTATGAATTTGAACCGCCTTGCTATATTAGTTCCAGGAAACTCGGCATTGCTGACGAATGTGACAATCATTGACATGACACACGCGTCGGAGCGGAACGCTAATGCGGCATGCGAACACGTCCGGAGCTTCAGAAGATTGGCCGACATCATTATCATTACACATAGCACAGGCGATACCAATCACGCGACGGTAAATATCGCATTTGATGTAATGAGGGTTCGGTGTTAAATATCAGACAGGGCACTTTGATGGTCGACGGCTGCGACGGTGGAGAACCATGGGCCAAAAACGAATGAGGTCATCTACTTTCGTCGTGGATTCATACAAATTGTGTTAGAATTTGCGATGGTTATCTAACTAACATGTAACTTATAAAACACAATGCCACCGAAATAAGCCAAATGCAAATGCTGAAGTGCAAAAACACGGCTGCATTTGGAGGATAAATTAATTCAGAGTAACTTTATGCAAGTACTTTAGCTATCCATCGTTTTCAGTTATCTAACTGACCTCTGGCATCTAACGAAATATCGCATCGCTTTATTCATCCGCCTGTCGCAAAGCGTTTCCATCACCACCATCAATCACAGCTAAGGTCAGGCCGAACACCAATCGTGTAAATGATTACAGTGCAGATTACAGTGTTCGAACGGTGACGTCAGAGTCACATGATTAATGAGCCCTCGGGTATTTCTTCAGTTCCAACGCTTTAAATGAGCCACCCTATATAAAATCAGCATCATAGGCTCCAGAAAGATATTCTTGCTGACGCTGAGGAAGTGAAAACGAATTTTCATTCAAGAAGTTTAATCATATAACTCTGTAAACAGCCAACGAGCAGATCAAGGAAAGGTCACTCAATTGATACGCTCCAGTGGCATGGCCTAACGACATAGCACTTTTGCACGATATTTACGTTTATATAATCAACCAACAATACATCGTGAAATCATCTGAAGTTCCCGGGCATGAGCATGACGAGGGTCACGTTTAAAGTTGCAGACGAGTTATCCCAACTCTATAGGGGGCAGCACTCGACGCTAACTACATAGTAAATATTTCAGGTTGAGAAGAAACTACTTTGAACTGCTGGCTCGCTTAGACGGCCATTCACTAGACAAATCCCGGGAACCTGATACTTATACCCAGTAGAGTCCCGAACTATCGCATTCAAACACTGACACGATAAACACACGCATTGTCATGTCCAGACATCCATTGCTGCAGGGAGGCCATGATTTCTCCCGACAGGCGCCCGACCCCTGATGTGGTCCGCCTCTCATCTGTCGTGCTAAGTCAAACCTGATCCAATACAGCACTGCTGATCACAAGAAATGCTGGCCACCGGCTCAGCACTGCTTACCACTGCTGACGGATGGCTCAGCACTGCTGAACTCTGCTGACCGAAGGATCAGCACTGCTGACCACTGCTGACCGAAGGATCAGCACTGCTGACCACTGCTGACCCATGGCTCAGCACTGCTTACCACTGCTGACGAATGGCTCAGCACTGCTGACCATTGCTGACCCATGGCTCAGCACTGCTGACCACTGCTGATCATGGCTCAGCACTGCTGACTATTGCTGACCGAAGGATCAGCACCACTGACCACTGCTGATCCATGGCTCAGCACTGGCTGACCACTGCTGACCCATGGCTCAGCACTGCTTACCACTGCTGACCCATGGCTCAGCACTGCTGAGCATTGCTGACCCATGGCTCAGCACTGCTGACCATTGCTGACCCATGGCTCAACAGCACGAGCATGGCGCCGACCGCCCATCAACACGCTCAGATCAGGCAGGGCACGTAGTCGCTGCGTTGGATATACGTGCCATGAATTCCTGGGCAGGGATACACAGCGGGGATTCCTGGACTCGTGGGGAGTGGACGCGAGGTCCGCAGTAGGGTTAAATGGCGTCGTTAGAGCGTGTCAGCTTTCTGGCTGCGAGTGAATGGGGTCTAACCGATGTATTTAGTGTGGAAACTAGCGCCTACTGCGAACAGAGTCGTCGCTCTAAAAGGTTTAAGCGCTAAGAGCTGTGACATTTCATTCATGGCGCGTTAGGCTGTGACCAGAATCTCAGAAGCCCTTAACGACTTAGGAATCTTGAGTGGTTTGTAATATAAAAGCAAACCCTTTGACTTTAGCACCACCAGCTGTGTAGCGGTTCTTCCATGACCTCAGTCTTCAATCACACCGACATTCCAAGTTCCGCCTTGACCTTGAACATCCCACTCAGACTCCATCCCCGATACGATCTCAGAGAATCTCTCCTTTATCCTTTGTGCCGCTGGAGCGCTACAGGTGGCCACCCTCCTCACCATGTTCGTTTCTCCTGGGACCCTGAGCCGTTTCCTTCTTTCCTGTGGACCTCCGGGCTGGCCTCGCTGGCGACGGTAGACCAGCTGACCCGCTGGGCGGACCGTCGCGGACCGGACAGACAGGTGGCGCGTACGGAATTGGGCCGCAGCCGCTGACCTGACGGCGTCGACAGGCCCTGACCCGCGGCGTCGACAGGCCCTGACGGCCAGCGACATCGACAGGGAACGTCGGCGGCGACGGCGGAATCTGCGCCGAGCCGCCGGTGCCCAGGAGCGACCCGCAATTAGAGCTGGAGACACGGTGTTCTCGTGACGTGCCGACAGAGGGCCGGACAGCCCGGACTGACCACGGGGGTCACGGTGTCAGGTGACAGGGGGCCGGACTGACCACGGGGGTCACGGTGTCAGGTGACAGGGGGCCGGACTGACCACGGGGTCACGGTGTCAGGTGACAGGGGGCCGGACTGACCACGGGGGTCACGGTGTCAGGTGACAGGGGGCCGGACTGACCCTACGGTGGGTCACGTGTCAGGTGACAGAGGGCCGGACTGGACCACGGGGGTCACGGTGTCAGAGTGACAGAGGCCGGACTTGACCACGGGGCCACGGTGTCAGGTGGACAGGGGATCGGACTGACCACGGGGGTCACGTGTCGGTGACGGGGCGCCGGACTGACCACGGGGGTCACGGTGTCAGGTGACAGGGGGGCCCCCTGGACTGACCCACGGGGGTCACGTGTCATGGTGACAGGGGCCGGACTGACCACGGGCGGTCACGGTGTCAGGTGACAGAGGGCCGCGGCGCTTGACCAACGGGGTCACGCGTGTCAGGTTGAGAGGGGGGCCAGACTGACCACGGGGTCACGGTGTCAGGTGACAGGGGGCCGGGACTGACCAACGGGGGTTCACGGTGTTCAGGTGACAGGGACCGGACTGACCACGGGGGTCACGGTGTCAGGTGGACAGAGGGTTCAGACTGACCACGGGTCTCGGTGTCAGGTGACAGAGGGCCGGACTGACCACGGGGGTCACGGTGTCAGGTGACAGGGGATCGGGCTGACCACGGGGGTCACCGGATGTCAGATGACAGAGGGTCAGACTGACCACGGGGGTCACCGGTGTCAGGTGACAGGGGGCCGGACTGACCACGGGGGTCACGGTGTCAGGTGACAGGGGGCCAGACTGACCACGGGGGTCACCGGTGTCAGGTGACAGCCCGCCGGGATCCTGGGGTGCTGACCAGGTCTCACCGGAGCAGTCAATAGGCATCGCCAGAATGCGCGATGGATTTTCCGTTGCTTTCCTTATACTGCCGATGAATGATCGTGTATTTGCTCACTGTGAATTGCATTAAGCCATTTATGTCGGTTGAGCACTCGTAACAGTAGTAAGGAATAGGATATGCAACCGCGCAAAGCAATGACGAAAAAAACTGACCAGTCATGCTGCCTATAATTTTCCAAGAAGTCGAATTCAATCAACGAAAGAAAACAGATGCACCTTGTCGTCAAAGAGGGACATATCTAACGTTCGAGGAGCCGACAGTTGGACAGCTAGAGCGTGACAATGTTCAGCACCGTCCGATCGTGGTCCAGTGAGCACATCTCAGCTGGCGACCTGCTGGACTGGTCAGCGACGACTACCCGCTGACAAAGGTGTCACAAATCGAGGACAAGTCAGACACCAAGCAGGTGACTGACTTCTGCGTGCCGGTCATGCGAAAAGGATGGGGGCGGGGGCTATTCTAGGCTAACGACATTGTCAGTTCTGACCGACGTAGTAACACCTTAGTCCTTGGCTAAAACATATTGAGTGGCAACAGAAAAGTGCTGCCGGTTCCTTGATGGCGTTTGTAATCCGCAAGGATTAGAGCAAGCAAATGGGTGTCGGCACCAAGGACGGGGAATTGCGGTACGGTACAGTATGTCAGTACACTTAAAAAGGACAGATAAATCGTGACAGTGCTGAATGTTTCGGTCAATGTGTGATATGACGTCAATTGGGTACAAGTCGCAATACCAAGTTTCCTTTGGCTGACTTTCGCTATGTCAAGTTACTCAAACTTTATTCATTTGCACGTATGTATGTACCTACACAAGATAATGTTCGTTAGAGACAACACCACGACCACTGGCGGATCCAGATCGTGATTTTTTTTTTGGGGGTGACTAAATTTAAAAAAGCTTCACCAAATTTGTAAAACTCATTGGATTTGGCTTCCCTATACCTTATTGAATGGCTTAATCAAACATGCCTATTTTAAAAAAAATACTCAATTTCCCTTTACATTGGAAAATGTGTTAAATTTCGTCGATTTCAGGCGATATGGGGGGGTTAAAGCCCCTGCCGCCCCCTTTGGATCCGCTAGTGACCACGACAGCGTTTAGGCAATGGACCGAACAGGGACATCCTTGCAGTTCTTGTTCGCATGCATTGGTGTAATCTACGATTCAAAATAAGCCACTATACATATCGTGATTTTTACCAAGACTACAATAGAATCAGGTAGGTTTCCACGTTTTATGACCATTGCATGTATTGCTACAGAAGTACCACAATGGAAAACAGTCTGTCGGACAGATTTTACTATTGCTGATCGATAAAACCGTCACAAATTGACTGCTGGGGACCAAAACGGAGGACAATGTACATCAGGGGACATAAAGCTACCCGACAGCCAGTCCCAACCACGTAACTAGCCACGCTACCACGCAACCACGTGACTTTAGTTACACTGCCCTATTCACGAACCACCATCACCACAAACAGGCCGCAGCAACAAAGGGTCGCACATTCACTAAGCCAACATGCCTCTATATTGCAGACAGGCACGGCAGCTGGTGGTCTGAGCCTTATCTGGCATCACCAGACCCCGGTGGGAACCCACCGGCACGTGTCTGGCAACACAGTCCAGACTCTCCACGTGCTGGATATTGCCAGCCCACAAAGCACAGCCACACCGCCCACAGCCCGCTGCCAAGTGAAGGGGTCGCTCATCTGTTTGTGCCAATCTGATTGTAAATCTACCCAGTACCTCATTACCTACGTTGAAGCATGTGTGGCTGACTTTGTTCATTTTCCTTTCTGTTTCCAGTTTTCCCAGCCAAAAGCAGAGCACAATCGGGAGAATAACTCTTGGTGGGGCCCATTTTTCGGCTTGCGAGACAGCTGTGGAGCCAGCCAGACCAGCGGGCCGCAGCCAACCAGCCGGAACGCCGCGGCTGCCGGCACATTGAATGAGGCGGCAGGCGAACCGATCGGGCATCGCCACGCGCAATAAATTGCTCGCACCCCCGCCAGTTCGCAGCGTTCGTAAATTACCAACACGTCTGCACTGGGAGTTTGCGGCGCCGCAGCTTTTGAAACGCACAGCCGTTATGCAAGGCTGTTGACAAGATGCCGGGCTTTGCAGACACCTGCGTCAAAACAGGCTGAGATGCTGATCGAGGGGGAGATATTCCGCTGCTGCCTGAAATGAGCCTTCAGATGTGCGATTTGCTGAAAGCGCAACCTGCTTACACCCATTGCCGATTGCCGTATACTCGGAAAAACTTCGTCGATGGCTTATCTGATATGTTGCAGCAAAACATTCTGCAAATAAGTGCTTTGCAGAACCGTTCAAAGCCGTGATAGTAGCTAGCGGGTGATCAGAGACACCGATACACAGACCGTGACCAAGGCTTCATTCCGAACATGCTTCTGCAAAGCCGCCGTGCAGCTTTGAGTTCCGATATTTCACCGAAACGTCGGGATACTCCAAAGCTTTGAGGGATATTGTATATATATATAATATATATTATATTATATATATATATAAATATATATATATATATATAGTATATATATATGTGTGCTTGTGGCGGTCGCCAATTCAAAACAAAGGGTCAGTGTTTTCTCCGAAATCAAACGCGATAAGACTTAGGAAAGTTATCGGACTAGGTGCTAATGTGTTGCGTAACAGCCATGTGCACGGTTCCGTAAAACTACTGGGATTCGATCTCGAGGATCTGGGTCGCATCCACTGAAATCCGGGATCCGGTTGCAAAATATTGTTGAGGGATCCATTCGGATATCATATATCATGTTTTCCTTCCACAGACGACTTATCTCAGGATCCTGTTCACACTTTTTCATGATATTTGGTAAGAGTATAAGCCTAATGACAATTTATTCCTTGGATCTGAAATCCTTCACTGGCGGTTCTCTGCCACATGTCGCAACCGGAAACAAATTTTCAGAAGCGAAGAGCTTGACTTTGGGTATATTAAAAGGGACTGTTCCCACCTTTTTCAAAAGTTTCTCATATGCTACGCGCCATTGTGGTGCCTAAATATTAAGTAATTGCTGCCGAAACACGATTATGACATTTGTTTCTACACTAACAGTGGCTTAATTTCATAAAAAATACGTTTTAACATTTGGGCTGATGACGTCAATATGAAGACTTTTTGGGAAATAGAGGAAAACCTTCACGCTGTTATATGTAAATGACTTAGTGTTATGGCTTATGTACAGCCAATGTCGAACTATAGCCACAATAGTCGCAACTTTATCAACTCAACACAATATGTAAAGGCAGTGACAGATGAGAGAGATGTATCTCGGACTAAATTGTACACGACACTACTGCAATAATAACTTAAAGTATCTTGTATGAGAGATCAAAACAAACCAAATATCTTTGTGATTCAGACCTCGGTGGTGTTTAAGACTATATACCATACATAATTTTCAATGCCATAGCACGAAAATGGCTATCTCAACTCAAATCTACATGTTAAGGTGGGACCAGTCCTTAAAACACCCTAACATATCCAACTTTTGTCGATATTTGCAGTCAACGCGCATCGTCCTGTTATTCGTATTCATCACCATTGGTGCCTGATCCACGCCGTCTTCCGCTGCTTGTCCATCACCTCCCACCACCCTCTCTGACGGATTCCACTCCCTCATCTGACCAGGGGCCGACCACCGGCCGACCAGACCGGATATCTCCCTCCCTGCCTTCCCGGCCGTCATCACCGTCATCAATTCAGACTCAGTGACGGCTGACCGGCGGGGAGGCGGATAGAGGCAGACGCCGCTGCTGATCGGCTAGCGAAGGCACCGGAGCGTCCGATCGCGCCGCCGGGAGCTTGAGTTATGGGACACCGGCCGCCCGCACCGTCATCTGCATACGTGTGAGCGGGGGCGGGGGCGGCGGCGGCGGCGGCCGGGGTGGCACTTTCCCACCGACCCGCGGTTAGAGCTCATACATAACGTTAGCATACCGGGAGATGAGTGCACCAGCTTATCATCTTCTGTCAGGGGCTAGCTAGATGCACGCAGATCCTAAATGTAGCCAGCTTTGCTTTAGCCCGAGTTATGCTTTGCAGCAGAGACTATCATGGGTGTCTAAACCCCAAGCCCAACCCAGCCGAAACCCATGAACACCAAGCCCAGACCTCCGTTCAGAACCATCTCTCTCAAACCACACAAGAAAAAAAAAAAAAACCCAACATTCAAATTAATACATTGATACCATGCCCATTTGGGCATTAGAAAGTAGTTAAGGTGGATAATTATTTTACACAAAATTCGCAACCGATACCCCTTAGACATGTTGACTTTTGCATTAATTATTTAACAGATTAAATAATATTTGGCTACTCTCTTCTCGTTTATGATATAATGTATTAGCTCTCGCAACTAAAATTCTAGGATGTGGGTTAGGTCTCCAATGTATACCCTACCTCTCTAAGAAATATCTAAGAGAACTAGTATATCAAAACTGTTTGTGTGTGCTGCCTGCATTTGAACTTATCGACACTTTGGGATCACATATATATTATGGATCAGCTATGGAATCAGAATGGGGTTAAAAAATAATTACTGCCCTATTTACTTACCACGATTTATGTTGTCATATAATTGCCAAGTCTTATTGTATAAGTGTCCTATATCATATATAGAAAAAATACTGTTAAACTCTGTGTCAAGTAAAAAAACAACTCTGGTGTGTGGGTTGTGGAAGCGACGTATTCCAAATATGCCATACCCATGCCCACCCAGTACCCATGAAAAGTCAAAAATGCATACCCAACCCAGACATTTTGAAAAATTAGTGGGCACCCATGGGTGCACCCAGCCCATGATAGTCCCTGCTTTGCAGTAGCTTTGCTTGAACTGAAACTTGTATTTCGTATCGACAACTTAACGCGCGTAAAGATAGAAAGCCAAAATAATGAAAATAAAATCTAGCAAGCTCAGCAGTGACAACTTCACGTGACCGGCCGGCGACCTGGTTTGGCTCGCCTGCGGTCTTGGGCGGCATGCCCTGACAGGAAGACAGCTCTCGGTCGCCAATCAGATAGCGTAATCAAGCGTTGATAGTCGGCGAGCCAGCTGGGAAAGCGCGGCGTTGTTCAAACACAGCTGGGCGGGCGCTCCCAGACCGCGCGCCGCCGCACGCCACAGCCGCGCCGCTGTTTGTCGACATACGGAGTTTGCGCGCCTCATTGGATTTGGTTGGTTACGAGATCTAACGACCCGTGAATTATAGGTATCTATGAATAGATGGTTCGGAAAGCGGTGATAAGTTCCTGAGTCGTGATTGATGATATACCCACACAAGTCGGTGTCATGGTACATTACACAAGACAATGGAGAAACAGAATAGCATGGATTTTTAAAAACCCATCAGTCATTCATTAACGAACTGCTCTTCCCATGACTTTATTCCAAACTCACGAATATAAAAGTACTGCAAGGAGGAGTTCCGGCTACCGCACATGCATTCCTCACTAGGAGCAAATTCTTCAAGATACAGCATGATATGACAGAGGAAAAAATATCGGAACTTGTATCCACGAACTATTGGGATAATATACGTATCCAAATATGGGCCAACATGTTTTCAAAGTCATTTTTAACTATGTTTCTCATTGAAGTAGTATTGTCGCATATTGTGCAGTTTCCTAGGTGAACGTTTCCTGGGCGATTTTCAGCACGACGTCTGAGGTGTTCTGAAGCTTTACGGCTGAAGACATTCCAAGTATAGGGACATATTTGTGACCTTGTCCACAATATAAACATCAAAACGCAGAGATACGCCATTCGACATGCTCCCATTCCTCGCCAGTGGAGATCTACCAAGGTCGAATATTTGGCAGTGCCGAAGAATGTGGAATGTGATAGAATAAGATACAGGCTTAACGAATTACTCGCACAGGAGCGGAACGACGCCTACTACATTTTTGCGCTTTCCCGTGGAACAAATTAAACATATTGATGAATCGTACAGTGACATTGAAATGCCAAGGATATGTCAAAAGCAAAGAATGATGTCGATTATCATATTGCATACCTTATTAGTTAAAAATGAATTATTGAAGTTAAACCAGTCTGAAGTCTATTTTCTCAAACTCCTTGTGGTTTTATGCATTTTACAACCAAAATCATAAACTATTCGTACTTGTATCCTGCGCGCAAGAACCAGCGAGGGTCGAATATAAGAAATACATGCTATAAAACCACATCATTCAATTTCCCACAACTCACTACTCCGCTCAGTCAAACGTCCACGTTCTTGGTCTGACCTGCACCCAGTGTCTTCGAGTCGTCCACCTTTCATCCCTGTCTCACCTACAAAAGCTAATCTCTGCTACCGCCAACACACAATCTAGCGTAAGCGACAGCATGGTAAAAATCTCCCCAGATAAAGAGATTACCGGCTCAGCGTGTGCAAAGTTGAGCCCGGGGACCGGAAATTGTGGCCGGTAAAAAGTGCACGGCACCTCAGAAGCCTGCTCTGCGGACTAATGCAGCGGTGGCGCGGCCCGGCAGCAGGAGGATCAAGGGGGAGGGATCAGGGAGGATGTAGAGGCAGATCCCAGGCCGGATATTACAGTCCCCGAGAGACGCTTCACGTGAGACGTGCATCACTGCATAGCCAATACAGAGCTGAGTGGAAGAGCATTGGACACAGTCAATTGTTGCATATTAACCACTATATGTTGTCAAACATGGATGAGGTTATATATTAGCGTTTTCACGATGCGGTATTTTGGCGAAATGTTTTTACATTTTAAATGTTTTAAAATGTTTTAGTAGTAGCCGCTTTTACGTGGACTAATTGGCGAAAAATGTTAATCCATTGCCCTACGGTCCGTAGGACGAGGGTTAAAAACATTTTACGCAAATAAGTCCATCGTGAAAGCGGCCTAACTACTTAAAAACATTTAAAACATTTTAAAATGTTTTAAAACATTTCGCGCAAAATAATACATCGTGAAAACGGCTATTGTTAGCACTGAGGTGACATAATATTGGTATATTATGTTAGCGAGACGCGAGAACGATGCTGAACATATTGCAAACCTCCATATCAAGTTCAAGGTGCTGGGGGGAAACATTGAAGTGAAGCAACTGACTGTCGCGGCTTAAAAAGACCGCTTGTGGCTGACAACTCAAGATGTTCGCGGCATTTTCTCGGTATGCTTGTAGCTCACGAAACGATAAAAGTACATTTTACAAATACAGATCCATCACTCCCAGAAAATTCACTTCACTCGTTTGTTCGTGCTTGTCATTCGCAGGTTGGCTATATTGTGGTTAATATCACTTGGTAACTTTGCACTGTTGTCTATTGTCTATTGTCTATTCTCTATTTCACCAACGTATATGTATGTGATTTTACCGATGTAGTGTAGTGTACTCGTTTTTATCGTGTTTTGAATGTGATCTGTAAATGACGTGAAACCAGAATAGCCACCTCGTGGATGGTTTTCAATACACTGATTGATTGAATATGTTTCCGTGGAATGCACTCTCAGGCAATCAGAATCCTCCTGTCTCCACGCCCTCCCTTTTCCGCAGACACCTTCACAACAAGGCTATACATATCTATACCTCACCTTCAAAATGATAAAATCCATCTGGACCTCGCTTGACCTCGATCAGCGCAGGTCAGGTCTGCGAGAGTTTCCCCTCTATACTCCTATCACTGTAGCTTCGGGTCGTCAGCACGCCTCAGTGTGTCTGCACGGGTCTCTTGTACCGCTCCGGGGCCCTTCTGCGGTGAATCACCGCCACCGAGCCCCAGCCGATACCGTCCACCGTCCACACACGCGCTCCACACACCCACGAGAGCGTCGGCGACCTCCCCACTCTGGTCCTACCTCCACAATAACACACGGAGCGGGCGGCGAGTGCGCCAGGCGGGACCTCGCGTTAGTACCGCCAGTCGCCGCCAGGGGGATATGAAGCGGCTCTCGGTTAGAGGTCTTGACCCCCAGTTATCTGCCTCTTACCACTGTCATAACCAGGGGCGGCGAATAATGGGAGGCTGGTGGACAGTTTTCCCTCACTCTTTTTTTTTGGGGGGGGTGAGACACATGATGTGTCCCCCGACAATTTGTAAGAGGGCCCTCCAAGATGTAGGTTCGATTCGTATTATTATCCGAAAAATTACTGAGGGCCCCGAGGTGCCCTCAGCACGCCTGAAAAATACTTTAAGACCGACAGAAGGCTCTCAGCCGTCCTGAGGGGGGAGGGGGCTCAGAAGGCCCGAGGGGCTCTCGGAAGGCCTGATGCTTTCAAATGGGCCTGCCCGAAGTTTTTGTGCGACCATTTAGAGGGCCCTGCAAAATATAGTGGTTTAAATCCGACGAGATATCACTTCACGTTATTTTTGTTTGGGGGACATTGGCCGTGAAGGGGGTCCTTTGGCCGAGGGGTCCCCATGGGTTTCTTTGCCTCCATCCGAAAATAACTTCCTCCGCCACTGGTCATAAATCATCGTAAGTAGTAACATATTGCATTGCAAAATTACAGAGGTGGACGTCTTTGTCCAGCCGAGTTCGTCATGCACTGGGGATGAAATAATTATAATGAGTCATGAACTAATATAAATTCACGCTTTTAGACAGCATTCTGTGCTCCACTCGTTTCCCTGATGTAAGCGACCTTAAAAGCTTATACTGCCGAATAGTGACCAAGATTCCTGTAAAATGCTACTTCCATAAGGCTGATTTATAACGAAGAATCTCAATGGTGTTTGCTGATTTTCCTCGGTAAAGAAGCTGGCGGTCAAAACTTGCGCGGTTAAATGGCACGCTCTAGTTTTCAGAATGCCTCTCTCGACATACTAATATTTTTTTCCTCTGTAGAAATTGTGCAGCTGCACACTGCACAGTGTTCATACATGCACACGAATATAAAAAGAAACATTCGATCATTTAAAAGCAAATAGTCTTGTTGTTTTGATTCTCTGCTATAGCTGATGACTGATGTGCGTGTTTGTCCCACATATTCATACTCACAATACTAAATGACATCGTAAAGGCTCGGCACGGCAATATATGCATATAGCTAGGGGCGTCGAGCTTGGTCTGCAAATTTCAACCAGTCCGCTGTCATATTATAGCGCGTCAGAGCTGGAGACGAACCTTCCAGGAGGCCTCCCCTCCAACTGAACCTCCTCCAGAGGGAAACCCCCAGCGAGTCCGTTCTCTTTTACGGATATTGGCCCTCCGAGCCACTCATCCCTCCTTCTGAACCTTTCTGGAGGCTCAGCGATGGCAGTGGCACAAAGGCACCGCAGCAGCTTCAGAACTGGGATGTTTGAACTGGAGCTCAGGCGGGGTCGATTGTGTCCCGATCCGATCGTCCATCTGCCCGATTTCACCCCGATCACCGAGCGCGAACTCGCTGATTATTATCCCTGCTCGGGTCGCAGTAATTTGTTATCAGATGTCTGATATTAGGGATGATGAGATTCCACGGAATTTATAGTGGGCTAGCAACAAAGTTCTCTGATCTGAACTGTTGATCAAGACTGTTGTTCACAAGTAATTTGCACGTGCCAACATGACAGAACGCGATTAGACCAAGTGGACAGGAATGCTCGCCAACGTAAACACCATCTGATCAAAGCCAGCCGAAGAAGGATGATTGACTAGGAGAGGTTTTGATGGCGCCTTGCTTGCAGACCAACCAATGTCCATTAGCTACGACGAACATGCCTGCATGGGAACAGCCATTGCTACCCGCAAACCCGCATGGTAGTCGAGAAACCCGCCGATAAACGCTCACCAATCTGGCGCGCTTTTTTCGCTCGCACTCGCGGTCGACTCGCGCGCGCTCTCGTTTACAATAATGGGGTGCGGTGGGGGGCGGGGCAGAGCTGGGAGGGGAGCCGGGCGGCTCGTTTGATCCGGGATACGGAGTGGGGTGCACGGAACATTAGCTGGCGACCCGCCACCACACGCACCCGGCATACGCAGCCGCGCGAACCGTGGGAAACGGCCGACCAGTTGGTGCAAGCCGTTTTGGTAAACGAAACGCTTTTTGGTGAGGGGAATAAAACAGCAACAAGGGTAAATCGAATCCAGAGGTTTGGATGGGCAGAGGTGGTAGAAAACGATGATAAGCAGGCGCAGATCCATAGTTCTTCCCAGGAGGGGGCGTGGTAATGGGCGCAATGTTTATGTCTGGAAAAATGGCTGGGTACCAGACATGCGCTCGGATCCAGAAAACGGATCCCGGATCCATTGGAACAATGGATCCACCTTCACAATTATGGATCCACTGGGATCATAGATCCGTCTTTGACATTGGTCGACGGATCCGCCGGGATCCG
>VOPJ01011471.1:0-29873 GCA_014673585.1 Semibalanus balanoides
GCCCCTCCCGAATTGTCTTAACAACTTGAACAATGAACACTACATATACAAATCATATCGAAGAGAAACCAAAATCAATTAGATAAACATTAGATCACCAACGCCTTCCCTTACCCTGAAGATGGACAACACAAGACTTGTCCCCTACCGGTCACTATTTTACCTCAGGTCACCTGTAAAAACGCTAGTATTTAATTGACGAGCCAGCCAAATACGTATTCGTTGTTTACCGGCCGATTGTGTTCAAACTTATACACATCGCTTGTTTCGATGAATGTACTCGACATCTGAAAACATTTCAAGCTGAGGTCAAAAGCTTGACCTCAGGAGGTCAAGGTGTAACCAAAATTTGTCAAATCTGGGGTACCACATAACTTTTTCTAAAAATCACTTCAATAAACCATTTGATCACCAACGCCTTCCCTGTGACCCCCCAAAGGTGCACAACACAATAATTGACCCCTACCGGTCACTATTTGACCTCAGGTCACCTGTAAAGACGCTAGCATTTAATTGACAAGCCAGCTAAATATACGTAAGCGCCTTGATGAGGAAAACTCGATGGTGTTACAATAAATGCTCTATCGTTTTTACATAAGAATATATTCAGGAAAACAAGTTAAACCAAAAATTGCATTTTTGACCTTTGATGATCTCTGGAGCCTTAACTATTGATCTGAGCTCAATTTTGAGGACACCCATTGCGATTGCATTTTTTATGAGCAGCTTTCGATAGCTTTTTCCCGTTTTTCCTAGCTATCATAGTTCATACGATATATGGGGGTTGTTCGAAGCGAAGTCCAAAAACTGTGAAACTTGACCTTTAATGACCTCTGGCGACCTCAATATTGACCTGAGCTAAAAATGATCTTGAAACTTCGAATGTCCATGTTGAGAGCTTTCGAACGCCTTTTTCCACGTCTTTCTATCCCTTTTAGTTTTCGAGTTAGTGGGGAGGGGGGCATTTTGACCTCCCTACCACCATGGCGAAGCTGTCTCGGAGGCCCACCAGGGCGCGGGTTAACCGGAAAACTGTTCGAAGGACGAGGCTGAAAATTGCCCAGCATGAATCTACGGCCCGGATAAGTCATAATACATAGTTTTATCGAAATATGAGATAAAGTATGTTATTTTTGGATTGTTTTGGTCGATCTGTCCTAGAATGTCCCAACTAGCAAAGCCAATACCTCGCGTCCACTCAGCGGAGACTTGATGCGTTTTGTGCTGGCCTTTTAGAATGCTAGTTTTTGCCATCGAAGACTGTATGGCCTATACTCAACCTATTTGGTTAAATAAGGGATAAGGGGGGGTAAGAGTTAGCGTAACGTAATTAAGGGAGGGGGTTACCTTCAGCGTGACCTTTGTGGACATGGGGAGGGAGGGGTCGAAAATCGTCAAAATCGCGTTCGTAATTAATGGAGGTCCCCTACCTACTTATCTGTAAATTAGCACGTATTTGTATTCGTTTTCTCGGCGTCGAATTCTGATTTGCACCTAAACTAAGCATAATGCCCACATAACACAGACACATGGTAATCCACATGGTAATCAAAAGGGCTGCCCACCTTTTCCCAATAAAAAAATGGTGCCCACATGTTTTGGAAGAGGTTCCAGCATGGTTACCATATGGGACTAGCATCCCACCGTTAATAACTGCCTTAAACCCACATGGGGCCCATATGGGTAGTTGCCCACGTCATCCCATGTCACTTGTTGCCCACGCTCAAGCCCATAATGGGACGCCATTCCAATCCCATGTGCCAGCCCATGCCCATGCTAAGCCAGTAGCCCCATCTTAAACCATTGTGGTAACCACATACGTGTGTTATGTGGGTGTGTGTATCTCGTCGAATTATGCACAAATATGTAATCAGTTTTGCCACAGGGCGCACGGTTTGTCCTCCAGCAGTCATCAAATTGTCCCCACGCGGCGTACCTACCCTCTAGTTGTTTCGTTTACCGTCTGATTTACTCGCAAAGGGCCTCAAATGACCCGCCGTCACGCCAGCTTGCGTTACGGCCAATGTATTTTCATCCATAGATCAAACTTTAAGGTTATGGAGACAAACATAACATTTTCCTTAAAAATTGCATAGCAAATTGCTTTACTGTGATAAAAGGCTGGCGTTGATGTCAAGTAATTTGAGATCACTTTGCAGAGCAAATATCGACGGTAAACGAAAAAAATGAAGGGCCCCTTTTAAAGCAATTAGGGCCCCTTTCGAGAGCCATTTGGGCCCTTTTCCGGCCGCGAATCCCCCCCTGAGCGAAATCCTGGCTACGCCACTGCGGTCAAACCGTTCACGTTACTGCGCCTACAACTGGGGCATTGCTCTAGTCAGATCTGTGACGCCAGCCATTCGACTGCTGGTGTGCAAATTTGGGCGAAATCGGAGTAATTTTGAATCGGTATTTGAAGACGAACACGAATACGTTGCTAATTTTTATGGTCATTTTTAAAATGTTTAAAACAGATCAAAATGGACTAACAACGTTTAATCATTTAATTCCATTTAACGTCGTTTCAAATCCCTACCTACCAACTTCCCTACCCAAAGTCGAAAAGCCGAAATCCCTACCAACTTGTGCTACTAGGGCCATACTCCAGCTGTACCGTATGTACTGACATGCATCGGACGGCGTCAGACAGCGCCATCTGTTATTTCATCTGACCGTGGCGCCACCTGCCGTCCGAGCAGACGGAGCAGACGATATTAACTTCTAGCTCTTCGAACACTTCTGAGCTACATGCAATTAATGAAAGAGAGCCAAGTTGGTACACACATGGTACATAAGGCAGTAGTTCCAGCGGGATGGGATGTCATTTCGTAGTAAAGGCATCATTTCACATATCAGCAAGGACTTGACGGCTGAAGCTATCTGGTGTTCAAAGACATGGAACACAGTTAATGAATGGCTGTTTGAGCATTTCAGACTGGACGCATGGTGCGGACCTATATAAATGTAATGTGTTTTATTTTGGTCAATCATATAGGAAAGTAGTGACAGAACACAGCCAAGAAAGTTAAAAAAGTACGATTTTCCAACCTGCATGTAAAATAATTTGCACTGAAACTGCGCCGCGGAGCGGTGCCAAAAAAATGAACTATATTTTCTGTCAACTGTATTCTTACTGTTAAAAAAATCCAGAGCAGGGTCGCAGCCAGACCTTCGGCAAGGGGAGCACGGCATCCCCAGGGGCCTCCTCATCAAAGCCCCCTTGAAAAAAAATGTCGCGAAAAAATATTGCCCCGGATTTAGGCCACTATATTTTACAGGGCCCCTTAAAAGTATCGGTACAGTGCTTACAGTGCATGCGTTTGGCCGCCATTTACAAAGCCACCTGAGCTCTAACCGAGAGTAATCACTTGAGGTGATCACTCTTGGTTAGATATGTGTGATAGTGACCCAACTTGTTAAACCACGTGTTACGTCTGTTCAGTGTGTGTGTGTATGTGTGTTTGTGTGTGTATGTTTCTGTCTGCATTTACGCGCTTAATGACGAGTGAAAGTGTACGAGAAAGTGTATGAGCAAAAAGAGATTGTAATAGCCTCGAGTACATTGAGGATTATCTCTTAATTCAATACAATACAATACAAAAGTCGCAAGAAGGGACGTCGCCGATAATTTCTTGGTGTGAAGTCGGCCTAATAGGAGGGGGCACGTGCCCCCTGAGCCCCCTGGCAGTACCCCTGGTCCTGAGTCCCGTATGAAGGGTTGTCGTTTTACGATTTTGTTATTGAACTCTAAAAAATACACGTGTTGTTGTTGTTGTTGTACGAAAATGATTTATATGCCCTTATCACTCAGCGGAGACATAACCTAGTGAACCTACCCTATATTTAAGTCAGGGCTGTCACTAAAAAAATAAGTAGGGGACGCACTAGCGGATCCAGACTCTCTCGGTCGGGGATTTTTTTTGTGGCAAAAAGAACAACTTTTTTCTCCTCGGATCCGGGCCGGTCACCTCATTTTGGTAATCGAGCTAAAAAAGTGCACTTTCACGGGACAAAAATCACGTTTTTCGTTGTTTTTTTGTTTAGAAAAATCACTTCTTCGGAAAATACACTTTGGGGAATCACTTTTGGGAAATTAAAAAAACGCGATATTCCGTAGCATATACACATCTGAGTAATAATAACGTTTATCTCATACCAACTCGCAGGGGCGTCACCGATAAATTATTATTGATTGGGGGATCGGCTGAATGACGAAAAAATGGATCCCACTTTTGTAGTGTAATTTTTGCCTTTGCAGCATTTTGAATGCGGATTTCCATGTTATAGAAGAAATTTAGTTAGATTTCAAAGCCTTAAAAATGCAATCCCATCAGCATGGAAAAACATGATCAGACGAGATCCCACAGTCTTTAAGTCCTGAGGACAAAAGATGCTGCCACGTCAATTTAAATACTAACGAAAGAATTTGTTTGAGGTCTCTTTGAAGTCACCACGTTTACATAATTTAATTAGCTAATAGAATTCCACAATGTTAATCGACACGCAGTTTATCGACACTTGCTAGCTAAATATAATTCCACAGTTTTAGTTTTGTGTTTGTTTCAGTGAAGTTGCATGATTTCAAATGACTAATGAGCGACATCTGATTGAATCCGCCATATCACGTGCTTTGATTTCCACGCGATTAACGTGATGCGGAATTTTGCGTTGAACCTCTACTTTACAAATTCAATTGTCAACCGAACTGCTAAAACTACCTCAGGTATTATTGCGCCTGAACTATTGCTAAATTGCTTCACCAACCAATCAGGAGAGCAGAATGTAAATACTACATATACTTAATTATTAAAATCCTGATAATGGTGGGGGAAAATTTTGTAAGGTACCATATTTTGGTTCATAAAAACCAAAGATATTTTTCATAATGTAAATTTAAACAAAAAATCATACATATTTGAAATGGAGCTCAGAAATGCATTAAAAAACTTAAAACAATTAAGCTCATGTTCCTTGTAGTTGTGTCGTCACGAAAACACAAAAAAAACATGACAAAAAATACGCTGATGCGACATTTCTGCGCGGCAGTAAAAAAGCTTATGGTATTATTTGCAGCGTAGTCTTTCTTTTCGCCACAAATGTTTAAGTCCCATTTAATATCCACTATGTACATACATGTATATTCAAATAGAGCACTTATTTCTGGGGATTGACATTAATTCGCTTAAGACCATCTACTATGTACCACCATCCGGCGATATTTGCTGAGAGTTGTTTTGCAGCTTCGTTGGCAAATACGGCAAAATGTTGAATAAGATTCATAGATTTTGTGGCTTTATTCACATTGAATCCATTAATTGGCAATAATCAACCTCCAAGATTGTGTAAATGTTGCATTCCAACGATTCATCCATCGGATTAGACGAAAATACATGCATAAATCACCTTTCATATTTTCACTATAGTTGTTGGGATGACCAAAGCAACAACTGGCGGCTTCATGTCGCACTGTCGGAAGGGGCTATGGGATGTCGAGACTTGACGAAGCATTTATATTGGCGACACTTTATGGGATGTCGAGGCCTCAAGAGTGATTTTCAATGCAGTGATTTTCAATTTTAGAGTCATCTGTGTCTCCTTTCCCGCCCTGTCAAGTGGGCAGAGTGAGAACGACAAGAGCAACGTGCCAGTGGGACTCAGGAGCCCAAAAGCATTAAGTAGGTATCGCTGGTCCATACTGGTTGTATCCAACGACCACTTCAGCAAAAACAAACACTCTCTTTAAACTTTTTACTTCATCGTTAGGTGCTTCATCTTTTCTTGCGCAACGATGTAGGTGCCACTGTTATTGTTTTATCCGTCTCCTTTCTTGGAAAGCTTGAAGAATGACAGAAAGGTAGGAGGTACCTACGTACTTAATGGTGTTACTAGATGCTAAATATTATCTTAATAATACAATATTCCTTGTTACCGATAAAATGCAAAGACACTCAAAAGATTTCAACTACCAATCTCTGAGAATAAAAAAACTGGCGTCTTGGAAATTGTGTTAGGGTCTAAAAAAGAAAATTATCTTGACGAGGCAAAAACTTGGAATGTCCTCTGGCGCAAAGATAACAACCTTTCAACATAAAAGTAAATTAAAGCAAAATTTCAAGCAACACGTCACGGAATCAAGTAGTTGAATAAACCACAACACAAGTGTGAGACTTTGAACAAAAAAAAAAAAACTTTATTTGTTCTGCGCAGCGACAGTCGTTTCGCTTTCTGTTTTACGTGGTGCCAATTGCCATACTATTGTCGCTAGACAATAACGTCATAGTGGCCCGCCTACGTGGCCATACCTATTGGTCGATAGGCAGTGATGTCATAGTGGTCGCCGAGCCTACGGCCACTGAAGGGATGACACCCTGAACTCTATCGCGATCTAATTTCGTGTCGTCACGAAACAATCAAGAACGTAAAAAAAATAAACCAAGTTGAAGACGAAGTTTTATGACGGAAAGCGGTCTAGATGGGTTTAAAATATAATGGAAAAATTGAGAAAAATATTGTGATTTGTTAAGCGCAAAAACCTCAATACCAGTCCGCACCCCATTCACGAAAGTTTATATTAAAATTGACAATTCTATAAAAATATTTTAAAATTAAAATGATTATGCGTTCAATTCCATATCTGCATAAAACAGGGGTTGGGTAACCTGCGCAACGTTAGTCATTAACGACACTTCGTTACCGTTAAAAGTCGCCCAGGTTCGACATTTGCACAGCACATTGTGGCCAAACCAGAAGAGGTAAGGGACTGAATTCACGCTAAAATAATCTCACACACTCGTTCTTACGTTTCGCACATCGATCTGACCTCTAAAGGTCATATATTGACAAAAGGCTATTTGGGGGATCAGCCGCCGGTACCTTTGCACAGCGCATAACTGGTGTTCAGAAATAATTTCACAAATTCAAAAGCATTAAAAAATGTGACCTAGGTGATGCACCAACATTTGTCAAAAACACCTACATGATATTTATCACGGTTTGACCTTGGGAATTAAAATCGTGAAAATTAACGACACTCGCACCGTTTAAAATTTAGCCCAGGTTCGACATTTGCACAGACACATTGTGGCCGACCCAAAAGAGCTACGGAAACTGAATTCAACGCTAAAATATCAGACACAGACGTTCTTACGGTTTCGCACATCGATCTGACCTCTAAAGTTAGTATATTGACAAAAAGCTATTTGCGGGCTCAGCCACCGGTTACCTTGTGCAACAGCGCCATAAACTAGCGTGGTTCAAAAAATTTCACAAATTCCAAAGCATTTCAAAATGTGACCTAGGTGATGTGCTAACCTTTCCCGAAAACACCTACATGATATATATCACGGTTTGACCTTGGGAATTAAAAACGTGCAATTTATCGACACTTGTACCGTTTAAATGTCAGCCCAGTTCGACATTTTGCAACAGCACTTATGCCGACCCAAAAGAGCTACGAAACTGAATCCAACAGAAAATACGTGTTACAGAAAACACCCCATTGACTGCCGGGTTAATAAATCGTGCCGCTTCGACTTAGTTCATTTAGATTATTTTTCCTAGCCAATCAATGATTTCTAATTATGAGGTGTGCGTGTGTATCGCGGTGGGAGTAAAATAATTTAGGTCTGTCGTCGAATGCAGATCCAAAATACCACCGCCCAGAATTGAAGCAACGTTCACGAGAAATCAATTGATACAAGAATTAGGTTTAAAATGGCGCTTAGCCTGCACAGGCGATTAAAACGGCTCATTCAACTGTACGCTGTACAACAATTCATTATTGCTATGGTAGGGCTGTCACAAGATTTGAAATATTATATTTTTTGATATCCAGAATCATTAAACCAAAAGCTATGTTCAGTCATTGTCTATATCCGTTTCAATGAGATGCTATATTTGCTAATAGCTCGCCATTTATTTGAGACCACATGCCGGACTCGGGTCACGGTTAGGTCAAAGATCAAAATATATAAATTTGCGCATATGGGCCATACTTTCCATACAAAGCCTCCTATTGCGATCATTATCACCCAGAGTGCTCTCAAAGGTATAATACACATCCCTCATGAGCCAAGTTGAGATTATTGGCAAATATTATGGACAAGGTCAGGTCGCAAAAGTTCACTATGCACAAAATAACTACGAATGTCATGCTGATGCGACACATCGTTTTATGGATTATTTTATTTTATGGATTATTTTACACGTATAATTCGATAGCGATAGTAATTTATTACCTGACCTCATTTAAGTTAAGTTAATGTTTACCTTAGACCTTGGAGGTCTCAGCACATGGTCAGCTGTCAGGTCACAAAAGGTCAAAGTTCGAACGTGATAAATATAAATACAAAAGGCATATGTCTACACCAAATTTGTCGCAGAAATGCAGTTGAGGCGTTTATTTGTTCGTAGCTGATCATTAAAAACAAAAACTTAACTCTATATAAAAATAAATCATGAGTTACTCATACTTTGGAAGCCATAAGTCAGGCAAAATTGTCGAAATTGTTTTGAAATTTGGTCTGAAAATCGCCAATATGTGGTTTTCTAATATATAATACTTTTTTGGGATGCCTTTGCAACATTGATTTTTCGGCGTTTTTGTTTCTCTTCAAAACAATCATTTAAAAAATGGTCTAAAAAACATAATGAGAGCAATCAGAGATGTCAATTTTGTAGCTCTAACCATTTTGTTAAAATACGTTCTTTGTACGATCTTGTAAAGTAAGGCTGATTTTTCATCGAACTCGTGTGCAGCGACGTCACTAAATTCGCTATATCTCGATTTTCCCTCGACAAAAACGCTTTATTTGTGCACAAAAGACATTAAATTGATGTTATGTAAGAAAGCGATTTTTTTTTTAGTTATTACGAAACTTTGTCAGAGGGGCGCCCCCCCCCCCCTAACCCCAGTTAATGGCGGGTCAAATGAGCTGCAATCTTGAAAAGGGATAGCTTTTGCCATGGGCGGTTACTTACTTTGTGTGCCTATTGACTAAAGCTTCAGCTAATTAAAGGTCGGAGTCGATCTCGGAGTCGGAGTCGGAGTCGGAGTCACCTGGAAACTGATCGACTCCGCACTCCGCAGCCCTGGTTTTCACTTAGGTATATGTCTTCATTCTGTCGAGAGTTATTAACAAAAACAGTGTTGGTGACCCTTTAGGAGTCATTTAACACAAAGTGCACCCGGGTCTTCAATAATTGCCTATGATATCACGATCCAGAAGGAATTGGAATGGACAGATTTCATGTGTATTCTTGGAATAGGAAGCATTTTAATATCTTCCTGTTGACTTATAATGGGGAAGTTCACAAATTCCCCGACCCTTAGGTCACCGATATACAAATCCGAGATATCTCCAAATTTAAGGTACGCTACTCATGACTTTATGAAATCATGTCAGTTGACAGTTTGAAACCGATAAGCCAAAAACTGTGGCTATGGTACCGTCACAAAATTTTGTAGAGGTGTGGTCACATAACCGGGCCTAGTGACCTGACCTGAGATGACCTGAGATGACCTGAGATCGAAACTGCACCCTATATGCTTGAACGTTAGTCCGTGAAGTTTGCGACTTATTTAGCGACGGATTCAGAAATGACACAAAACTTGACCCAAGGTCAATACTGGCATGCTGATCACGAATATGACCTTCATTTTGCAGTTCAAGGTAATCTTCAGGGTCAAAATCGAGGTAAAAGGACCAGGAACGACGGGGTACAGCATAACGTCCTGAATTTATTGTTGTATCATTTCCCAAATGTTCTCAAATGCCAGGGTCAATATCTAACGTCCGTGAGCCTAACCTCAATTTTGACCTTTTACTTTGGAGGTCAAAATCGAGGTCAAAAGAACACAAACGACCGGGTACAGCATAACGTCCCGAATTAACTGTCAGATTATTTCCAAAATGGTCTCAAAAGACAGTCAGGGTCAATATATAACGTCTGTGACCATAACATTATTTTTGGAATTTGACCTTGAAGGCCAAAATCGAGGTCAAACGACCAAAAACGACCGGGTACAGCTTAACGCCCGAGTTCATCGTCGGATTCTTTTCAAAATGACTTCAAATGATAGCCATGGTCAATATCCAACGTCCGTGAACCTAACCTAAATTTTTACCTTTGCCATTGGAGTTTAAAATCGAGGTCAAACGACCAGGAACGACCGGATACAGAATAACGTCCATAATTTATTGGCGAATCCCTTCCAAAATGGTCTCAAATGATAGCCAAGGTTAATATCTAATGTCCGTGAACATAACCTTACATGCGACCTTTGACATTGGAGGTCAAAATCGGGGTCAAACGACGGGGTACAGCATAACACCCGAATTTATTTTTGGATCCTTTCATAAATGGTCTCAAATGACAGCAAGGGTCAACATCCAACGTCCGTGACCATAACCTCAATTTTTATCTTTGACCTTGGAGGTCAAAATCAAGGTCAAACGATGGGGTACAGCATAACGTCTCGAATTTATTATCGGATGCTTTCCAAAATGGTTTCAAATGATGGTCAGGGTCAATAACTAACGTCCGTGACCCTAACCTCAATTTTTACCTTTGACCTTGGAGGTTAAAATCGTGGTCAAACGACCAAAAACAACCGGGTACAGCATAACGTCCCAAATTTATTGTCGTCTGCTTTCAAAAATGGTCTCAAAAGATAGCCAGGGTCAATATTTAACGTCCGTGACCTTAACCTCATTTTGAAATTGGACCTGGGGATTAAAATCGAGGTCAACGACACAAAACGACCAGGTACAGCATAACGTTCCCGAATTTATTGTCGGATCGTTTTTTCCAAAATGGTTTCTCAAAGATAGCCAGGTTCAATATTTAACGGTCCGTGACCTTAACCTCAATTTGAAATTTGGACCTGGGGATTAAATCGAGGTCAAACGAACACAAAACCGACCAGGACAGCATAACGTCCCAAATTTATTGTCGTCTTTGTCTTTCCAAATGTTCTCCAAAAAATAGCCAGGCTCAATATCTAAAACGTCGTGACCCATCCTCAAGTTTTTACCTCTTGACCTTAGAGGTCAAATCGAGGTCAAACGACCAGGAACGACCGGGTACAAAATAACGTCAATAATTTATTGTCGGACCCTTTCCAAAAATGGTCTCAAATGATAGCCAAGGTCAATATATAGCGTCCTTGAACCTAACCTCAATTTCGACCTTTGACCTTGAAGGTCAAAATCGAGGGCAAACGACCAGGAACGACTGGGTACAGAATAACGTCGTCCATATTTATTTTTGTCAAATTCTTTCCCAAATGGTCTCAAATGATAGCCAGGGTTTATATCTTACGTCCGTGACCATATAACCTCAATTTTTACCTTAGACCTTGGAGGTCAAAATCGAGATCAAACGACGGGGTACACCATAACGTCCTGAATTTATTGTCGGATTGTTTTTGGTGATTTGACATCGATTTTGACCTCCAAGGTCAAAGTTCAAAATTGAGGTTAAGATCACGGACGTTAGATTTTGACTCTGGCTATCTTTTGAGACCATGTTGGAAAGGATCCGACAGTAAATTCGGGACGTTATGCTGTACCCCGTCGTTCCTGGTCCTTTGACCTCTATTTTGACATTGATTTTGAGATTGAACTGCAAAATAAAGATCCTATTCGTGACCAGCGTGCCAGTATTGAACTTGCGCCAAGTTTTGGTCCATTTCTGAATCCGTCGCTGAAAAAGTTGCTGAATAACTCGCTAACTTCACGGACATTTTGCTTAAGCACTTTTTATACCGCACTTCTAAACGCACAATAACATTTTTAGAGTTCCGCACCATGTCGCAATGCGACACATTGGTGAAAATGCATATACAGGGCATAAGACTCGAGTTTTTTTGCGCTGCTCCGCGGCGCAATTATTTTAAGAGACTCAGGTCTTGAGCCTAACAAATATTCGAAGTCATTATCGCTGATTCCAAATGGGTGTCGCCAAGGACGCAGGAACCGGGGGGGCAGGGGGGCAGCGCCCCCCAAACTTTTTTCGAGGAGGGGCGTCGCCCCCCCAACTTTTCTGAGGATCTATTTTTTCTGTTCACAGTTTTCTGATTAATAAAATCGGTGAAAAGTAATCACATCAATGCGGAAGAAAAAAAGTACTTGTTCATTATCAAATGCTTGAAATTTATAGGTAGGGTCTAGGGATCTGGTTATGATTCTTCTTAGTCGATTTTGAGCTAGTTTAGCCATTTAAGGATAGTTGAACTGAATTGGTGAAAACTCGAGAAATTTGGTTAGGATTATTACAGCACCGAAGACGTCAACACATAAGTTCCAAACGATCCAAACCCCATATGGAAACTTAATGACGTCCGCAATTTTAAGAGTTTTACACTTCGTGATTACAGTTACGATTGCAATGACGATGCTGATTTTTGCCACCTATGCATTTTTTAAATATCTTCACACACAAATTGTGTCAATTTGAACGAAAAAAACACAGTTTGAACTTATTGGGGGGGGGAGGTAAAACCTCTTAGTTTCACAAATCTGATCAAGCCATTTTAACGAAAATGATATTTCATTCTTTTCCACGTTTTCTGCTGGCCACTGACTTTAATGCTCGATTTTCCACGATTTTTCGATTATTTATTGTTTTTCCACGAGGATTATCACTCCCGTAAATATCCACGACATTACACAAATGTGTTTCCATAAATGTGATAATAAGATCTAAATCTGTAACCTAAGCCATAACAAATTTATGGAGAGCTCTTTTATATGGGTGCCCCATTAAAAAAAGGGCACGGTGCCCCGGTGCCCGCTCCCGTTACGCCGCCTTTGATCAGGGGCGTATGAACTCATTTGAAGTTGGGGGGGGGGGGCAAAAGGCATTTTGAAGTCGATTCTTTCCATGCAACGTCCATAGCGATGAATGTTAAAATCCGAAAATGTTGGGGGCACTTGTCCCCTGCCCCCCCCCCCGGCTCTACGCCATAAACTATGATTCTGAGATACGCAAGCCAAAATCCTTCTGGATCACTGTTATCATCGGCCCTTCCTGAGCCCAGGTGCAATTGTGTGTTAAGTGACCTCTAACAGGGTCAGCCGAGGCAGCCGAGCGTCCACAACAATGTTTGTCATTACTCTTGATAAAATCAGTAAAGAAGTTGAACCGCCACCAAAGTTGTACTAAGTCAACATCGCGTATATGGGTGACGTGTCTCGACGAGCACACGTCTCCAATTTGCAGAATGAACCTATTTGGTTACCACTAGACCTTGAAACCTGAGGTCAAATTTCTAAGTTGACCTAAACCTGGTTCATCGTAATACGATTTAAAGCGCCTGTTGATCGACCAACACGATTGTACGTCAAAATTATTGTCTTATCTTTATTAGGTAAAGATACAAGGAAAAAATCTGATAGGCAAAAACAGCCTTTTTACATTGGATCGTCTCAGGAGCCTAAAACTATTGACCCGATAATAAAATTTGGAGACACGTTTATTCACATGCATTTTAAAGAGTTTTCAATCACTTTCCGTTTGTTCCTAGAGCTTTCATAGTTCGCGAGATATTTGGGGGATTCTGGAGCAACGACCTGAAAGTGGAAAAAGACCTGAAAGTGGAAAATCTGACCTTTGATGACCTCTGGTGACCTCAATATTGATATGTTAAAGGGATCATAAGACCTTTTTCCACTTTATTGGAGGTGGCAATGTAGTCTGGTACACGAGGCTAAGTTATATTGCATATTTTATTCATAAAGCTTGAAAATGTCTCTAAGTATACCAGAAATTCACGTTCAAACTCGCTAAGCGTCCACGCAAATAAGTGCTTCCTGGTTAGAGCCGCTAGAAATAAAACACGTAAACCCGTGCCTTTCTCCGTATCTTCCTGCAATATTATGGGTCCCAAATAGCGGGAAATGCAAAAATTTGGTTCATAACTAGTTGTTACATTACTCAGTTCATGAAATCAGATATAATTGTCATTCTTAATGACTCGGGCATCCACGTTCATTCCAATAAATAGTTGACTCCTTACAATCGCCCAATCCAAAGCCGATTGAAGGGATGACCCCCGCGCCATTCTAAGCCCTCAAAATAACAGTTAAAGGTATGGCAGACATAATTTCTTTTGGCACCGTCATGGGAGAAATCAGTTGAAGAGATGGACTTAGAAAACCATTTGTATTATAGGGCGATATGATTCGGCTGATGCACGGTATGTATCGTCCTGGCTTCAACTAGTTGATCGAAAGTCCCTTTTGGTTCTGTTTATAATTTAGTAGCAGTGTTGGGAATGTTTCGACGATTGCAGCGCACATGATCGGCAATTGCCACCAACTTTGTTTACACCACGTGTTTTAACGTTGTGCATTGTTTGTATTCAGAGCGCATATATATGCCTCAGTTTGCATTTTGTATAGAAGCGAAAGTTTTCTTTTTTTGATTTGGACCAGAATTGCTAGTGCTGATATAATCTGAATGTAATTATAAAAAAACTTATCAAATAGCTTTATTAATATACAAATTTTGTTGAAAAATGGGATATACGTTCGATAAATATTGTTGCATCGCTTCCATCCTCCAGAAAATTATTAGAAAGACATTCGAAAAGGTCTTATGATCCCTTTAAGAGCTTCCGTCACTTTTTGCTTGCCAGGCGTCACTCCTGTCTTTTGTTCCCTTTATTACTCTCCGCTGCAGGTTCGCCCGTATCGTCATCATCACATTATTATAGCCGTTCGCAGCGGCCAGGACACCACAAATTAGCTTTCCGAGTTTTGCACCCATTGCTGATTATTTTAGCACATCTCGCCGACCATACCTCTTGCAACACAGAATCACGTTCATTTGCACTGTACTGCTGACGAGAGCTGCCGATGGTAATGAACCAAANACAGACAGACAGACAGACAGACAGACAGACAGACAGACAGACTTTAAATAGTAATTTAGATGCTCCCATATGTACACATACGCTCTCACTGAAATCAAAACAGAATCAGACATTTGGTGACAGGAGTCGGCGCTTCAGTTGTCTTATAAATTGTCTGACAGACATATCGTTAAATTCGCGTGGAGCTTGTTCATACCATGAGCAGCGCGATAGGCGAAGCGCCTCTTGCCAGTCTCTGTCCTAACCTGCGGTAGAAATAGGAGCCGGTCCTGTCTAGTGTGTTGCCAGTTTGGAGACCTGTCACAGTGGGTCACGAATATCTTTGCGAGACTCTCCGGCTCAGCGGTGTCTCTTGCCTGACTAAATTCCATCAAGAGACTTATTATGGAGTCTCTTGATGGTAATTAAGTCAGGTCTGGTGTTTCAGCCTGGACAAATATGGTCTGCCACTTTCCTTCTTTATTTTTATTTTTACCGGTTTTAACCGACACAATATGAAAAAACGAACAATGTGTTTTGTAAAAATAAGAAGGAACATCTCAGCGTGGTGGGGTGTGGTGGTTGGGTGGTTGGGTGGTTGGGTGGTTGGGTGGTTGGGTGGTTGGGTGTTTGGGTGTTTGGTGGGGTGGTGGGGTGGTTGGGTGGTTGGTTGGGTGGTGGGGTGGTGGGGTGGTTGGGTGGTTGGGTGGTTGGGTGGTGGGGTGGTGGGGTGGGTGGGTAAGTGGGTGTTTGCGTGTTTGCGTGTTTGCGTGTTTGCGTGTGTGCGTGTGTGCGTGTGTGCGTGCGTGTGTGTGTGTGTATGGTTGGTGTGTGTGGTGTGTGTGTTGTTGTGTGTGTGTTGTGTTGTGTGTGTGTTGCGTCGTGCGGCGTGGTGCGTGCGTGGTGCGTGCGTGCGTGCGTGCCGGCGTGCGTGCGTGCGTGCGTGCGTGCGTGCGTGCGTGCGTGTGTGTGTGTGTGTGTGTGAACAGTGCATGCTGCTGACCAGCTGAGCGGCAGCCTCTGTAGCCGACTTGCTGCTCTGATTGGCGTAGTCGTTGGCCACTATCGGCTATTTAACCACGAGTAGTCGGCACGCCCTATAATCCCAATCATCATCAGCGTAGTCTTCCTGTCTCTGTCCATTTACCTGCCCCTGCCCGACGCCCACGCCGGCCTCCAGTCAGAGCTGAGCCGGTCCGTGTTTGTCTTGGTGTGTTTGTCTCGGTGGTCCGTGTTTGTCTCGATGTGTTTGTCTCGGTGGTCCGTGTTTGTCTCGGTGTGTTTGTCTCGGTGGTCCGTGTTTGTCTTGGTGTTTTTGTCTCGGTGGTCCGTGTTTGTCTCGGTGTGTTTGTCTCGGTGGTCCGTGTTTGTCTTGGTGTGTTTGTCTCGGTGGTCCGTGTTTGTCTCGGTGTGTTTGTCTCGGTGGTCCGTGTTTGTCTCGGTGTTGTTTGTCCGTGATCCGTTTTTTGGTCTTGGTGGTTTTGTGTTTATTCAGTGTGTTTGGTCTCGGTGGTCCGTTTTTGTTGCTTGGTGTGCTGTCTCGGTGTCCGTCGTTTGTCTGTTGCTTGTATCGGTGGTCTGTTGTTGTCTCGGTGTGTTTGTATCGGTGGTCCGTTTGTTCGGTGTGTTTGTTTCGGTGGTCGTGTTTGTCTTGGTGTGCTTGTCTGGGTGGTCCGTGTTTGTCTCGGTGTGTTTGTCTCGGTGATCCGTGTTTGTCTTGGTGGTTTGTGTTTATCTCAGTGTGTTTGTCTCGGTGGTCCGTGTTTGTCTTGGTGTGCTTGTCTCGGTGGTCCGTGTTTGTCTTGGTGTGCTTGTATCGGTGGTCTGTGTTTGTCTCGGTGTGTTTGTATCGGTGGTCCGTGTTTGTCTCGGTGTGTTTGTCTCGGTGGTCCGTGTTTGTCTTCGGTGTGTTTGTCTTCGGTGGTCCGTGTTTGTCTCTCGGTGTGTTTGTCTCGGTGGTCCGTGTTTGTCTCGGTGTGCGGTACAGGAGTGGAGAGGTGCCAGACGCCGCGGCGCACCAACTATACAACAGGGGCTCCCACTACTGCGGTCGGTCAGGGCGGTGCCGTTAGTCGATCAGGTGCCGGCTGCTGACCTGTGTCTGTGTCTGTGTCTGTGTCTGTGTCTGTGTCTGTGTCTGTGTCTGTGTCTGTGTATGTGTTTGTGTCTGTGTCTGTGTCTGTGTCTGTGTCTGTGTCTGTGTTTGTGTTTGTGTCTGTGTCTGAGTCTGAGTCTGAGTCTGAGTCTGAGTCTGAGTTTGTGTGTCTGTGTCTGTGTCTGTGTCTGTGTCTGTGTCTGTGTCTGTGTCTGTGTCTGTGTCTGTGTTGTGTCTGGTTGTCTGTGTCTTGTGTCCTGTGTCTGGTGTCTGTGTCTGTGTCTGTGTCTGTGTCTGTGTCTGTGTCTGTGTCTGTGTCTGAGTCTGTGTATGTGTGGGCCGACAGCGGGAGCGGGATCGCGGCGAGCGGGCGGTGGTCGAGCGGTACGAGCAGCGCCTGGTGGAGCTGCACAGCGTCATCGCCGAGCTGACGCGCAAACTGCAGCGCCAGCGTGACGCCGCCATCGTCGAGGAGGACGAGGACGAAGAGGAAGAGGACGAGGAAGAGCTGTTGTCGAGCGGCGGGCCCGGATCGGACCTGCAGTCGCAGAAGGAGGCGCCTGAGGAGCCCGGATCGGACGTACAGCTTCAGTTGAGGGTGGACGGCTTTGCGCCGGGCGACACGCCCGAGACCAGTCTGCAAGAGCCAGCGCCAGTTAGACAACCGCCTGGTGAAAATGTGGCGCCAGGTCGGTTGCGATTTCCGTCACTTTGGTATTCCTTGGTTCCGTTCCCTTGAAAGCTGTACTTTATACGATTTGTGGAGGCTTTTGAGTTCAGATGCCGAATACTGTTTGGTTTCAACTGTATGTTTAAACTGTGTGTTGGTCGGCACGGCTGTCCTATGGTCTCTGTCTGACCATCACTCTCCCCCTCCTCGGCAGCAGCAGTGGAGGCGGCCCAGCTTGACCGGCAGCGGGCAGGCGACAGTGCCGACAAGGCACGCCAGATGACGGAGCCTGCGGCTGAGCAGCCGATTCAGCCAGCGGTGGACACGGCCAGCGACACTACTGCCGACCCGGCGCCGCCGCTGCCCTCCTCGGTCAGTCCCGGCCCGGTCTCATGGGCGTGTCCATATGGACCAACAGAGATGGGAACGTTGGAAAACGTGAGAAAGCGGCGGTCTAGTGACTTGTGGGCAAGGATCGAACAACTGGTAACACCGTCAGCGTGGGGCGATATTGCCGGGTTTCGAACACCGGGCGCCCGGGGCGGGTTGGTCGCCATGACAACCAGTCCGTCGCTATGGCAACCGATAAGGGTCGACCAATGGGGCGACAGGGGTGACGCAATGTTTTGATGGAAGTAGCACACTCCTCAGCGCCGATTGAAAGTGCATGCGCGTCGCCCGGTCGGCGAGAATATAGTGAGTTATATCTTGCCATGAATAACAAAGTACCTACCGATATTTTAATAAAATGTACATACCTACCATTGGCTAATGGTATTTAACCCGCCATTGGCTGGGGGCGAAAAACGTTGCGCCCCACCCCTCAGGGTTTTTCACATAGTCACAAACGAACAGTAGCTATCAACGCTAAACTTCGGGTCCTTATCTAACATCAATTTGGCGTCTTCAATGCACATTTAAAAAAAAATCGTCGAAAATTTTCGGAGCTTATATCGAATTAGTGACGTACTACACACTTTCGGGCAAATAGGCATAATCTAACAGCTGTAAATAGACATCCTAAAGCAAATGCAATTCAAAATCGTCAAAAGATAGCAAATTGCAAGGTAGAAATGGCTATTCGGATTTCTGAAAATTTTGGATTTTGACCCCCCCCAAAAAAAAAAACAACCGTTTTTGGGAAAAATGCCCACAAAATGTGTTTTAAAATTTCAACAACCGGAAGATATGTAAGAGACACATATTACATTACCCAAACCGATTTCAAAAGCTATATCTCTATTTTTGAATCACTGATTGTTCCCAATAATTACCTCATGACGTATTTTAAAGTACCTTTTGGGGCTTTAATCGACCAGATACATACAAATAAAATGGTACAGTGTTGCTGAAACCAAACTGGATTCTAATTAATGAATTTTTTTATTTACATTTATATATTTTCAAATTGTTGACCCTCATATGACCTGACTTGACCTTATATCGGGTCAGATTTCTGAAAATTGGCTGCTAAGTGACATCGAGTTATTTGTGTAGTACCCATAAAAATGTGTCGGCATGATCTCTTGGCAATTTTAGTGGAACCTGATTTGACCTGACATTGATTGACTTTGCTGATATTTGCACTTTTTGCTTAATACGAGGAGATGCACTATACATGAGAGCAACTTGTGCGATTTTCGTCTCAATATACGGCTTTGGATGGGAAGTATGGGCAAAAACTAAAATAACTACCATTTGACCTTTGACCTGACTGTGACGATATACCCTGACATATGACCTTAATTTATAAATTTCGAGTTTTAGGCTTGAAGAGTGATCTCGTTGAGAGGTCTTTCGATTTGGCCGTCTTGCGCGTCCCTCGCTGCGATTATGGTTTTTGGGGAGATAAGGTGGGGGGGGGGGGGCGTTTTTCGCCCCCCCCCCAGCCAATGGCGTTCGGCTGAGACCCCAGCCAATGCCGGGTTAAGTAATCAAATTGAGCCTGAGCCATTGGAATGGGCATCAGCACTAATAAGATGCAAATGGTTGGCTTCAACCATATTCAAATAGGAATTTACCTTCACCGTTGAAATCAAACTTAAATAACCCAATGCACCCACCTCGATTAGTAGAAGAAAATTCAAACATCAACACCACTTCCAACAGCAGAAGAGTTGAAACCGACAGTAACTGACAAGAAAGTAGCCCACTGTTTTACTTCTGAACACCTCACCACGCTCTACCAACGCGAGCAGAATGGTGAGAGACCGTCACCGAACCGCACAACAGCACCACCCGGAAAACGCGCCCAAATCACCGGCTCCCATATACACCGCCATAAGTCGTGAATAGTCAGCTGACTACGCTTCGTTTTTCCGCCGTTCTCTCCCGTTCCCGCGCGTTTGCTCACGTTACGATCTCTAACGGTCCATATGGACACCGCTCATCAGGGGCCGGCCGTGGTAACCCTTCCGGTCTCAGGCCGCGACTATTGGCCGAGCGGGGTGGGTTGGGAGAGCTCCAGCAGCTTATTGGTCGGCCCACTGTTCCGCCGTATGCCACCATAAAGCGGTATGTTTTGTGTCTTGTCAACACCGACTTTGTGCTAATTCAGTCATGTCATCTTTATATGTACACTGTACAGTGCAGTGCGGAAGTTCTGTCCAGGCCAAGAAGGCAGGGTCCGATACTAGAAGTGTGTAACTTTGCCCTAGGTGGCGTGCAGTCCGGCGGGGTCAGATTCGACGAGTGTTGCAGGCTGACTGCAGTGCTAGAATTGAGGACCACTTGCCTTACTAACGCACCTGACACGTGGAAGGGGTGCGCGCCGCCTGGCCTCTGCCTCTGGACTGGAGTGGAGAGAAGGAGAGCAGTGTTCATGAAGTGAGTGGCTGTCGCGCTGCCTACTGCCGGTACGGCAGTCTGGCAGGGATGGCATAATGCGCCCTGGGATTCGGGGGATTCGGGACGGGAGTATGACGGAGACGGAAACGGGGACGGGACGGACGGGGATGGGGACGGGAACGGGAACGGAACGGGACGGGAACGGGAACGGGACGGGAACGGGAACGGGACGGGAACGGGACGGAACGGGACGGGAAACGGGAACGGAACGGGACGGAAGGGCGTGAAGCGGGACGGGAGACGGGCGGGAACGGGAGGGAACGGGACGGAACGGACGGGAACGGGGACGGGAACGGGACGGGAACGGGACGGGAACGGGAACGGGACGGGGACGGGAACGGGGACGGGAACGGGACGGGAACGGGAGGGAAGGGACGGGAACGGGACGGGAAACGGGACGGGAACGGGAACGGGACGGGAACGGGACGGGAACGGGAACGGGAACGGGAACGGAACGGGAACGGAACGGGACGGGAACGAGACGGGAACGAGACGGGAACGAGACGGACGAGCCCAAGCAATCGAAAGTGGGGGAACGCGTATCCCACCGGCTCGGGTAGACTGAGGTGAAGTTAAAGGAAATGGCACGTACCCTGCCCGTCCATCTTCTACAGAGTAAATCGACGCCACTGGGGAGGGGGGAGGGCAAATGTTGGTGTGTGGATAAATTTGGGCATAATGCATGCAAGAAGTCAGAGTGTGAAAGTGAGTGCTTGAGTATGCGAAGAATGAATGAGGGAGGTGCGGGAGCCAGTGGAAATTATGCATGTCAAATATTTCTGAGGAGACATGATAGATAGATGAGTACAGCAAATTAAACAAGTTTTATTTTTTCTTTGGTTCAGAAGGAGAAGATATTGCATGAGTCAGAATGAGAGTACTGCATGAAATTATCCGGTCGTAAAGTATACACAGTAAAGCAGTGGGAAGTGTATAGAGGAGGATAACAGGTAGGGAAGAGTGTTTACCAGCGAACGAACATGGTGCCTACAGTGAACAGGTGCCCCATCCTGGCTATATTAGTAATGTGATACTTTCATGGATGTCGGTGGTAGTAGCCTCACACTAAGCGATGGTGTTTAAAGTTGTGAACAGCAATGACTGCTCTCATTTGGTTCTATTAGGATACGAGCAGTTCATTGTTGAGTATGCCGTTTGATTTTTGATTAGTGGTTTTTGCTTTCCAGAAACGCTATATTTTATGTTTAGTGAAATTCACTTTAGTGACACCTTTTGCGATGTCCATTGAATGATGTGAATGTCATAGTTTGCAACAGCCATTTAATGTGTCCCTCTCGAATTTGCTTTTTAAAAATATGTTGTATGCCCACCAGTCAACAGGGATGGGTGCCCACCAGTGCCCACCTGTTCACTGGTGGATCTTCCTTCTGGAAGACTGGGCGTCATGTGACCTCCGCTGTCGGTCCGCCCTAAAACCCCGATCATCATCATCATCATCATCTTCTTCTGGAAAACCTTAACTTTTGACTGTGAATGTAGGAGATATATTGGTTAGGCTGATTAACTCCAAGAAGAACTCCACGACCAGAACCAAGGAAATCTTCACGTTCCATGAGGACCCTCTCTCTTTACAGCATTCAATGCTAAGTGCCTTGTGCTGTGCCTGTGTTGGAACGTTCCAAAGACAATATTTTCCAGAATAATGCTCATTTTAGGTTACTGAATCTCTTATGTTACTGGACGTTTCAAATTATAGGACGTGTGTGAAGATATTTTGGTAGATAACGTTTCCTGAACTTGAAATATATTGGTTATTATTGTTATTTTATTATTGTCGAGTGTCACAGATATTGTGAAGTGTCGAGTGTCAATGGACGATCAACAAACATTAAGTGAGCATCAGAAGTGAACCCCACCGCCCACCTATTCATGGTGAAAGTCCCCTATTCACTGGTTGAATCCCCCCCCCTGTTCACTGGTGGTACCTCCCCTGTTCACTGATTGATACCCATGTCCTCCAGTGAACAGTTTGGTTCAAAAAATGAAATTTGCTTATAACTCACATTCTGTATTGAGTTAGATCAATTTGTTCATGGCTTTTCCTTGGCATTATAGGAAGCAATTTCTAGACGAAGTTTCAGATCTCCAGGACAAAACGCGAAGCCACTAGACTGATTTTTGTAAAGGGTGTTCGCTGGTGGGCACTCTCCCCTACTTTCAGGTGTAGTATGTGAGTAAAAATGTAACATCCTTGTGCTGCTCCTAAACTCCAAGTACCTATCCCTGAGTATCCATGTTATTATAAATGTTTCGAGCAGTGAAGATGAGCAGTGAAGAGATCTATATGTTCGCTCAAGGCTGACCAGCCTCACAAAACACATTTTCTGTCAGTGGCAATCGGTGTAGGAGCAATGTCTATTTAAGATAGTTTATCTCTATTTCCATTTCCTGTTTATCGTACTGCTTTAACCTCTTTTAAATTCCACTCAGGAAGTCAGAAGTTATCAAAATTGAGTTATTCTTAAATGTTGCAAATGTGTTGTGATGTGTTGCAAGTTGACCCGTTGTTGCAAAAGGAGTCAGGATCAAAAGATCGAATCGAAATTTGGAAGATTAAACAAACTCTAAAGTAACTTTAAAGCTAACTTTACAACGAAAGCCTATTCCATTTTAATTTTTCCCGAAATTTAGTACCTTTCTAAATGTTGCATTGCTTAACGCTGCAACTCCCCAGCACTGTTCGTTCGCTACAGTAGAGTCCTGATCATTGATCAAGGCAGGGTCCCGGTGCTGACAGAGGCGTGATATGGGGCCCGGTCAGGTTGAGGACCCCGTCACAACAGGGCCCGGTCCTTGCAAACTATTGATACGGGGCCGGTCTTGATCAGGCCCGATAGATGCAGGGGCCCGGTACTGGCAAAGACGTGATATGGGGCCCGGTCAAAACGAAGACCCGGTCACAACAGGGCCCGATCCTTGCAAATTATTGATACGGGCCCGTTCTAGTGACACAGACCCGTTCCGGGAAGGGGCCCAGTCTTGGTCAGGCCCGATCGAGGCAGGGGCCCGGTGCTTGTAATGGCGTGAAATGGGGCCCGGTCTTGGCAAATTATTGATGGCACGGGCCCGTTCCTGATAGAGCCCCGGTCTTGGTTAGACCCTATCGAGGCAGGAGCCCGGTGTTGGCAAAGGCGTGTATCAGGGTCCTGGTCAGGCGTAGAGCCCGGTTCCCACCATATCCCACATACTCAGCCCTTTATCTCGTTGAGCTCATAAATCCACGTCCCCCCTAACTTCAAACGTGTGGCGGAGCCCTTGTACCAACTTCAACCGGCTTAGCGAAATCGCGACCGCTCGGCGAGCGGTTGAGGTCGTCGGAGGAAAACCAGTGTTACGTCACGACAGTTCTGGTGCCTTTTGCGCGCATTAGTGTGGCGCTTTTCCTGCTGTTTACATTGGAGATGTCCACCGTCCGTAGCCGTGCTCCGCTTCACCGCGTCTCAGCTGTGGGGATGAAAACCTATCCCGGTTGAGGGCGCTGGAACAGCCCCATATCAACCGTGTATAAGTATATGTAGCCTGCCGGCCGGCCGGCGGCGGATCGCTGTGGTACGGCCTGTGGTCGGGGAAGCTGATGGTACTGGTCGCGCATACAATTTACCGTGTGTGTGTGTGTGTGTGTGTGTGTGTGTGTGTGTGTGTGTGTGTGTGTGTGTGGTGTGCGTGTGCCGTGTGCGTGTGCGTGTGCGTGCGTGTGGCGTGTGCGTGTGCCGTGTTGGCGTGTGCGTGTGCGGTGCGTGTGCGTGTGCGTGTGCGTGTGGTGTGCGTGTGCGTGTGCGTGTGCGTGTGCGTGTGCGTGTGCGTGTGCGTGTGCGTGTGCGTGTGCGTGTGTTGTCTTCTCAGTGGTGATTGTCCCCCGGTGTGACGGTCAGTTGTGATGGTGTCGGCGTGACGTGGTGCTGGTGCTGGTGATTGTCCCCCGTGTGACGGTCCCAGTTTGTGAGTGTCGGCGTGACGTGGTGGCTGTGTCTGGTGATTGTCCCCCGGTGTGACGGTCAGTTGTGATGGTGTCGGCGTGACGTGGTGCTGGTGCTGGTGATGACAGCACGGTATGTTGTTACAGCCGACGGCAGCGGCCCGCTCCACCGCCAGCAGTCCGCCGACGGGCCGCCGACACACCCTGACACAGCGCGACGTCTTCTCCCTGGTCAAGGAGAATGACCGACTGCAGGTGAGAGGAGCACCTGAGCAGCCGACAGCCGACTGCAGGTGAGAGGAGCACCTGAGCAGCCGACGGACAGCTAGTCGTATATTGCGAGGGAGCTGCGTCTGGCCGTACAGGGGATGATGGGCCCAAAGGATGTATAGGAACACCCTATTCACAATTATAATGCAGATTTGTTGGATATTTCGCGAAATAGCTCTCAACCGAGACTGCAGATTGGGCTGTCGACGGTCATAGAACGGTAATGACTTGAGAACGGTAATGAGTTGAGAACGATAATGACTTGAGAACGGTAATGAGTTGAGAACGGTAATGAGTTGAGAACGGTAATGACTTGATAACGGTAATTAGTTGAGAACGTATGCCTGCCATCGTTGGTGATCAAAGGTGCCGTGGTCAGATAGATGGCATACCTACTGTTTCATCCTGGCCTGCCATCGTTGGTGACAGAGGTGCCGTGGTTCACGATAGAATGGCTATACTACTGTGGTATGCTGGCCTGCCATCGTTGGTGATAGAGGTGCCCGTGGTCAGTAGATTGGCATCCTACTGTGGTCATCCTGGCCTGCCTCGTTGGTGACCTAGAGGTCCCGGGGTCAGCATAGATGGGCATACCTACTGTGTCATCCTGGCCTGCATCGGTTGGTGATGAGAGGTGCCGTGTAGATATATGGCTACTACTGTGTCCATCCGGCTGCCATCGTTGGTGACTAGAGGTGGCGTGGTCAGATAGATGGAATACTACTGTGTCATCCTGGCCTGCCATCGTTGGTGACTAGAGGTGCCGTGGTCAGATAGATGGCATACCTACTGTTTCATCCTGGCCTGACATCGTTGGTGATTAAAGGTGCCGTGGTCAGATAGATGGCATACCTACTGTTTCATCCTGGCCTGCCATCGTTGGTGACTAGAGGTGGCGTGGTGATCAGATATATGGCACACCTACTGTGTCATCCTGGCCTGCCATCGTTGGTGACTAGAGGTGGCGTGGTCAGATAGATGGCATACCTACTGTGTCATCCTGGATGCTCACGTCTGTGTGAGGCTTGTCTGTAGGTATGCGTGTATTACCCATGGGCGTCGGAGACGGGGGGGGGACGCGTCCCCCAGTTAAAAAATCGGAGGGGGACGTCCCCCCAAGAAAGTTAACCGACTTTTTTTTCTGAATTCGTGCCAAAGGAAATTGAACCTAATTTATTTCCCGGTCAAATAAGAGGTAACGTTTAACCCTACCAGGTGAATAGCCAGCATTTTTCGAGACAGGTGCATCCGGTCAGGGGGGGGAGGCCATCACAGGGGGGGGGGGCCAGTCCCCATAACTATCCGACGTATTGCGTTACTTTCAATAATTCGAATTTCACAAGTTCTTTCTCGTTTGGTATGATACACTCGGTCTATTATGTATCTTCATTCTTCCCCTTTTAGTTTATAAACTCATCTAATTTCAATTTTCTGTGTACAATGAAGGACTGATACAAGGGACCATGTATGGTACCTACCTAGGTGGGTACCCGATGCTCCCTTAAATCATCCTCATGTACCACAGACATGTGAATAGATGAGTTTTAGAAACGAAAAAAGGGAAAATACATAATTACACGACTGTACATACTTTTTATAATTCAAACCATTTTCCAGTTCTTCAGCCAGGCCTTGAGCAGAGCCCATTCCAGGCCTGATTTGAGCCCTTGAAAGGGGCTCTCCTCCTTGCCATAGGCTCTCTGATAAGACTAGGGGTCCTTGTATTGTGTAAAGGGCTTTGGATCAGCTCAACGCTTAATCAGGATTTGGCCAAGGACTTGATTTCTTTACTCTATAGGGCCTTTTGCGCTGAGAGCCAGGTCCCAAACGAATGAATGGCCATGGTCGTCGCCACTGGTGGGGGGGGCGGGGCAGCAGGGACTCGCCCCCCCCCCCCCGCCCCTCGTAAAAAGTGTAGGGGCTGTCTCACGCTAGAACTGCGATTAGGATATTTAGGCTAAGAATCTATATTATTTGCCAAATATTGTTGTCATAGCTCAAAACGATGCGTGGCAGAAGGTTTGGAAGGACTCAAATTCGATACCGATACATCTGTGATTTAGCTTTGTAGAACAGAACGAGCGAAGAACGGCGGACCCTTGGATTGCCATGAAAATTGGTGTTCAAATAGAGTTTCAGGTGTAGATTAGCATTAAAGGGACTGTCCCACCTTAACATAAGATTTGAGTTGAGATAGCCATTTTGCGTGCTTGGCATTGAAATTATGTATGGTATAAGTTATAACAACCACTCGGGTCGAATCACAGAGAAATTCGAGTTTGGTTTTGACATCTGTAACATCCTATTCCCCAATGTTATTTGAATGTGGCCCTTGAGCCGATTGTCGTAGTCTCTCTTTAACTAAATGTTATTACGTCGGACTTGTTTTACCTTCTTGGCCATACATTAGGCCATACACTAGTCCTACTTATGGCAGCGTGAAGTTTTTTATTTTTTCCCAAAAAATTCCTTCGTATTGACGTCATCAAGCTCAAATATTAAAACCCTATTTTTTTTATGAAATGAGCTTTGTTTGTGAGAAAACAAATGTCATAATCGTGTTCAGCAGCATTCACTTCATATTTTGCACCACAAACGACGTACATTTGACACATTTTTTAAGGTGGGAGTGTCCCTTTAATAAATCTGTATCACCCTACATATGATAGTTTGTTGTCTAGACGCCAATCGAGTTCGTCACCGACAGATTCGAGATTTGGCGGACCCCTTAAATTGCCTTGAAAATCGGTGTCCAGATAAAACATGGCGAAACTAGCATGGTGAAATCTGACTCACCCTATATATGATAGCTGTGCGTTTAGCCACTAATAGAGTTCGCTAGCGACAGATTCGAGATTTGGCAGACCCTTGCTCTTATATTTCCATAAAAATCGGTATCCAGATAAGGCGTAGATTAACATAGTGAAATCCGTTCACCCTACATGTGATAGTTTAGCGTCTAGACTCCATTAGCCATTGCCATTGCTATCTGATTTTAATATCCTGGGTCAATAAGTGATCTCTAAGGTCATGTCAAAGCCAAAATGTCATACAATCATAAATGTGTAAAAAATGAGAACTCATCGAGCTAAAAGCGTAAAGGAACATCTTAAAATGCTAAATAGACGTCACATTTGGAATCAGCATCACAAAATGACTTAGAAACTGCCAAATTAAAAAAGTTGTGTCATGTCATCTGAGGTCAGTGACCTCGGTTGACTTTTGGAAGCGCATGACCCCAGTGGAATATAATCATGTAAAATGGATCCCAAAATTGAAATCAGCGTCACAAACCTCTAGAAACGGACTGAAGACGAAAAAAGACATCTGAGGTCATCAGAGGTAAGTGACCTCGGTTGACCTGTGAAAAAGGGCAGTGGAGATCGCAATCTCTGTGGAAGCCACAACTGCCATCTAGAAACACCTTTGCATATGCTCCTGAACAACAAACATTCAGGAACTGCACATGTTTCAAGGATTGTTACTACGGGACGCCAGTTTCGCCAAACACGACATTGAGAAACAGGTCAAAGGTCATGGGTCATGCGGTTAAGAAGTTCGAAATTTTTAGAATATGTGTCAAATTGTTGCAAAGTAGGGTATTGAAAGTTTCATCGCGATCGGTTGATATTTACGCGAGTTATTGTGGAAAAACCGAGAGTGGGGGTGGCATCCCCTCCCCCTCCCTACGCTGGCGAGAGTTAATGTATCAATCGTATTTGTATTTAACTTTGCTTTCCTTAAAATCATTGGTGCTTCTGCGGTAATGTGTGAGCTGTGGTGGCGTGTGTTGTCAGTGGCCGGCGGTGGTGGCGTGTGTTGTCAGTGGCCGGCGGTGGTGGCGTGTTTGCAGTGGCCGGCGGTGGGGCTGTTTGTCAGTGGCCGGGCGGTGGTGCGTGTGTTGTCAGTGGCCGGCGGTGGGTGGCGTGTGTGTCAGTGGCCGGCGGTGGTGGCGTGTGTTGTCAGTGGCCGGCGGTGGTGGCGTGTGTTGTCAGTGGCCGGCGGTGGTGATTTGCCGAGGTGGTCATCAGTGGCGTGCCACCGTCATCAGTGGGGGCGTGGCCGGCCGACAGAGATTGCCAGCCTGGGTAGGTCGTCTGCTGTGCTGGGTCAACACTCAACACTGCCGGCCGGCCGGCCGGCCGCTGCCTATACCGCCGGCCGGTTGAGCTGTCTCTGAGACTGATGACTGATGACTGATGACTGATGACTGATCGATATTGAACAGCCGGCCGCCGCATCCAGGCCGAACGGGGCGGGCAGAAGCCAGGCAGGACAGAGCTGATATAGCCAGGGGCACAGCCAGTCCTTCAGAAAGGGGGCAGCAAGCCAGTCATGGTGGTCCCTTCCCCAAACAACTACTCCTGAATATGAAAAACTTTAAGGATTTCGTTCACTTTATTTTGTGAGCGGGCCCCTTTTGAATAGTTTTTTATTTTATTTATTTTGTTATTAGCTGGATTAGACCAGGACCCTCAGGACCCTAAGAGAGGCACCTGAACTAGGCACGAAGTCAGAATTTCGTCCGGGAAAGGGGCGGCGCCTCAAAAGGGCCCCTTCCTGAGCCTTGAAAGGGCCAAACAAAGCGGATGAAAAGGCACGTTACAAGGATGGATAATGAAGTATGACCCTGTATGGAATTTGCCATACCGACTTTTAGGAGCTGGAGTTAGCAAACTGCCATATCAACTTTGGAACCAGCGACACTAATTTGGAATCAGCTATACCAGCTTCGAATATTTGTTAGGCTGAACACTTGAAACTTTCAAATCTATTGTGCCGCGAAGTGGCGCAAATTTTTTGAGTCTTACGCCCTAGATATGCATTCTAATCAGTGCGTCGCATTGCGTATGGTGCTGGTCACTGCGGACCTCTAAAATTGTTATTTTCGTTTTAAAGTGCACTAAAAAAGTGCTAAGCGAAATATTTTGCCAAATCATATAGGAAAGTAGCAATATAACACATACATGCGCCGAGAAATGGCGCGCTTTTAACCAGCATATAATGTAATTTATATTTGAATTGTGCCGCGGAGCGGCTCATAAATTTGAACTGTATTCCCTGTGCAAGTGCATTCTTGCTGTTGAAAGGCCCAGAGTCCCTTCAGATCGTCCAAAGGCCCCTCCGACCTGTGCACTGCAGGGACTCATCTGGGATCTGCATAAAGACATGATTTGGAGTGGGTGTTATATATATA
>VOPJ01011471.1:32960-81642 GCA_014673585.1 Semibalanus balanoides
TTTTTTTTTTGTTAGTTCAAGTGATTTTGATTGAAAAATTCCAATCGATTAAATCAGAGTCGAATAAATAACCAGTCTGGTCTGATGACGTCATGACATTTCAATCCCTCGGGTGGTGTAGCATTGCTGTACCCTGAGTGGCAGTTTGCGACGATACAGCCGATTCGTGCCCAGAAATCGCCCAACTTTGGCGGAAACTTGGCGCCGGACCGGATACACCCGACAAATGAGTTGGTAGACCCGGGGGCGCCAGTCAAACAAGTACCGGCGGCGAACATTCGAGCAACTTCAAAGCAGTCGGGACTCGCTACCGACTGCGATTGATCTTCCTCTTCGACCGGTTGCCGATGCTATCTCGCCTAGAGGGCCTCACAATTCAGGTCTGAACTTGACAGTGCTTCATTCGGGTGCAGGGTCACAGATTGTGCTCTGACACACGTTTAATTTAGATTGTGAACGTCTGACCGTCGGGATTTGGCAATGATACCGATAATTGATAGCGGAAGCTCCAAAAATATATTTGAAGAGGTAACCTAAGACAAATTCATAGAAAATGACATGATCATTGTTTATTATCCTTGGTTCATCATATTGCGGTATGCAATTGCAAAATGCAAAATGGACTGAGAGCTTGCCTGGTCTGGCCTGATTGCTGGCCTGAATCTGCCTGGTCTGCCTGGTTGGCCTGTCTGGGCCTGGTGCTGGCCTGGTCTGGCCTGGGTCTGGCTTTTATGCCATATTTATGACAGCTGACACGTAGCTCCGGGAAAGCATTTGTGTGTTATTTTTGGGTGCTTACAGAGGTTTTCAGACGGCCTGCGTTGCCGCTAGGGCTGCACACAAATACTTCCCAGCTGAGTATGACGTCACAAATACTGGGCTGCAGACTTAATCCGCTGCGGCCCAGTTCGTGACGTGCTTATGACGTCATAATACGACCGTCAGCTGATGACGTCAGCTGATGACGTCCTGGTTACAGCAGCGAGTTGATTGGAATATGAACGAAGTGTGGATGCCAAACTTGTAACGACTATTTTTTAGTCAACTGAAGTCTGACTCAACTGTTAAATAGCTGACTCAGCTCTTGACTCAAGTGCAGTTTAAAAATGAATCGACTCGACTCTTGGCTCAAGTGCTGTTTATATACAAATTGAATTGGCTTGACTCTTGACTCAAGAGCAGTTTTACAAATTTGAATAAACTGAAACTCATACATATGCATGAGTCGACTCAATTTTACTGTTCAACACAAGTTTCATTATGACTTGATGTTAATCATGGGGGTAGGGTCGTGTTTCAGACAAATTTTACTTCATTTAGTGTAAAGTGGTTTGCTCAGGGGAAGGGGCATGACCCAAATGGCTATTTCCCTGTTTCTTTTGACTCATGTTTGTTTGAGTTGGCTGATGTTTGACTCACAACCGAAAAACTGACTCGACGATTAAATCTCGACTTAAATGTTTAAAACAAATTAAATCGACTCAACTCTTGACTCAAGTGCCGTTTTGTAATTGGTTCAACCCAAATCTTGACTCGTTAAAAAATGTCTGACTCTTGAGTCGATTCATGACTCAAATCCAAGTCCGTTACAAGTCTGCAGTAGACGCTGTGTATAATCTATCGTGTTTCGCTTGGTCATAAGAAGACAACAAGTTCGAATCCCTTTCACTCCCTAGCCGTGTCCGTATCAATGCATACATTCGTCACCGTATAACGAAATCAATCTAATAGCAATGCAACATCAAGCCCGAAAAGTCACTGTTCAGTCACATAACGAATATGGTGACGTTTTCACACTGGCCACGTTTCCACGAAACCAGGTAATCCGGATTTCCTCTGGTGATGACTTCTGTAATTTTGTCACCACACAAGGGAAATCAAAATTGACGGTCAGATATGAACAAAGCCAATAGCCCCGTTCATACTGTTGGTAAATTTTAATTTCCCTTGTGAGCTGACAAAACTACAAAAGTCACCACTAATGAAATCCGGATAACCCAGCTTCATGGAAACGAAACAACTTGTCAGGTACTTGTCGAAGCAAATGTCTTGTCTCGCCCTCGTATCCTGGCAATAACTCCGTCACGCCGCCATGATGGCTTTCCTCGTCTCTTGTGATGATGTAACGTCATGTAACGCCATGATGTGACGTCATGTCAGACAGCGTGTTAACACCGTGTTTATGACTCGGTGACGACGCCAAGACGTAACCATGGTAACGACGCAAGACGAACCTGGTGGATGACGACTGCCAAGAGTACCACAGTGACGACGCCAAGACGTAACCATGGTGACGACGCCAAGACGTAACCATGGTGACGACGCCAAAACGTAACCATGGTGACGACGCCGAAACGTTACCATGGTGACGACGCCAAGACGTAACCATGGTGACGACGCCGAAACGTTACCATGGTGACGACGCCAAGACGTAACCATGGTGACGACGCCATGACGTAACCATGGTGACGACGCCGACGCAGTCCGCTACGTCAGTGATAAGGTGACCCTGTCCCGAAAGTGTGGGGTGGCTGGTTGTTAATTACAGTCATATCTGGCAGCTCTTTGGTTCCAAATCGTGGTGACGGAACTATGACATGGCAGCTGCCTGGCTAAATGTGGCAGTGGTAAAGCGGCGTCTTGAAGCTCGCTGATTCAATGCCAATCAAAGCTCGCTCAGATATTTTACTGGTCAAATGCCGTGGTCTGACATCTTCCTGGTTCAATGCCGTGGTCTGACATCTTCCTGGAATCTTTCTGGTCTGGCCTGGTCTGGCTATTTCTTAGCATTGGATGCAGGAGGACGAACATGAACATGTCACACGCCGAATGATCTTTGCTGAAGCGTTGATTTACCTCTGTATTTAGCATCTTGCACATTTTGTTTCGATGGCGTTGATTGTGGCTTCAGGACTGGAAGTTTAAAGTGCAAAACTGCAACTAGTAGTGAGTGACACCTAAGATTGGGTTGATCATCATAACATTTTGGAAAGCAACCTCATGTGGCGAAGCAACTTAAGTCCCTGAGCCTGGCCAAAGATACCTATGTCGATGTCTTCCAGACGGCGAATCAGCTCAGCAGTCAGCATCTTCAACCTGACCACAAGTCCTGCGAAGCAACAGCCATACCTAATGCCACTCTGTCTTCATTGAATGGCCATAAGACCATTTCCTCTCGTAATCCAGTGCTCCCTTCCGGCAGTCCAGGGCCCTGCATTTTGCCCGCCCTTTCCTCCGCGTCACCCCACCATGCGCTATTAGCACAGATCACGTGACCCAGCGATGTGCCATTAGCTGGTGTCACGTGACCCAGCAGTGTGCCATTAGCGGGAGTCACGTGACGGACAGCTCCATCTGGCTAATGCATGAACCCTGTCCGTAGGCTATGTGTGGGTGTCTGAGTGTGTGGGTGTGTGTGTGGGGGGGGGGATGCGGTGCGAGTGTGTATACCCATCCTTGTGTATGTATGTGTGCATGTCCCTGTGTATGCAATATGCATCAGTGTTGGCTGGGCCAGCGGGTATGNTTTAGTCACCTCCAATGATCTATTTAGTCACCTCCAATGAGATATTCACTTTGCAGTCACCTCCCATGAGTTTTACAGTCAACTCCAGTGAATGAAACAGTCTACACCTCCAAGTACCTACTTCATCGAGCTGAGTGCTTTTGCGAGAATCACACCGGCTTGTAATAATGTGAAAAACGGGATATCATGACGTTTTCCTCGAAAACATGAAAAATATAATGTTATCATAACGTTTTTATTTATGTGGTAATATTTCGACCACAAGCCTCTATCAAACATCGTCAAAGGTCCACTGTTTGATGTAGACCTGTGGCTGAAATATTACGATATAATCATAACGTTAAAATAACATAATGTATGTTTTATTTTGGAGGAAAGGGTAATAATATTTGTATTTATTTCTTAATTATCGGTTTAATTCTCGTGAATTAGACAGTCGTTTGCAGTGAATTATACAGATTACTTCTGGTAATCGCCAGCCTCTTACAGGACCTTCTGCTGTCATTCGTGTTCTATTTGCTTATGCTTATATACCGCTCTGTTTTCCCGCCTAAACCCAAGCAAATGCGATACTAAGCCCAAACTGACCAACACCAACACCACACTGCTTCTGTTGTGCGCGCGATACTAAGCCCAAACTGACCAACACCAACACCACACTGCTCTGCATTTGCCCTGCCCACTGTTCCAATGGTTCTATATCACCTGAATTGAAGCCTCCTGCTGCTTCACTCTGCCCTATAGTCTGATGGCCGCGCGTTATATGGCCTGCTACCTCCTGCTACGCAGGTCCCCTGCATCCGCTTAAGCCTGGTTTCCTCTCGACTCTGCGATGGCAGGCGTTGTAAGGCCGTCCTTGGTGGCTTCACTCCTGCCCCGTAAAGTAGTGATGCTGACTATTTGTTCGATGGCAGGGTTATAGGCCTCTGCGGCTTCCTCTGCCCTATAAGTCTCGACTAGCTCTCAGAATTCGATGGCGCCGGGCGTTATGGCTCCCCTTGTGGTGCTGTTCACACCTCCTGCCATACAGTATGTCTCGATGGCCGCGTTTATAGCCTCCTGCCTTGCCTAGACACCAGCAATGTATGGAATGGGAATTCAACAGAAGTGGTGACACGTAAGACACTCTGCCCTATAGTCTCGATGAGCCGCTGTTAAAGCCATTTCTCGTGGGCTGCTTAACGGTGTCAGTCTGGCCCTATAGTCCTCGACGTATTCGATGGCCGGGCTTATGTCTCCCTGGTGCATGGTGTCACTCTGACACTAATAGGTCTCGACTTTTTCCCGATGGCCGGCTTATGTCCTTCCCTGTGTGCTTCAGAGTGGAGTGCTAACTATAGTCTGCTGGTTCAGATGGCCGGCGTTATGGTGCACGCTGGTGAGCTGTCACTCTGCCCTACTAGTCGCCTCGACTTGTCGAATGGCACCGGACTTTATAGTCCTTCCTCTGCTGCTTACGTCCAGCCCGACTCTACGGGGACTGCGTATTCTGTCCCGACTGACTTCTCTTGTCGAAGTGCCGGCTTATGGCTTCCCGGTGCTTTCACTCTGCCCTATAGTCTCGACTTTCGAATGGCCCGGGTTTTATGGTCTCCTGGTGGCTTCACTCTGCCCTATAGTCTCGATGGCCCGCGTTATAGCCCCTTGATGCTTGCAATGGACTCGCTGTAGGCGGACGAATAAATTGAGGGATTAAATCCTCCCTTCGCCCAGCTGCGGGCACCGTGCCCAGTAACGCCCACGGGATGACGGTGAAGAATGCCACTCTGACGTCACTGGGGCTAAGATGGCGATGTTTGGCGATGTTGAGAAGCTCACCGCCGCCATTTGTCGTCCAAAGCTTCTTGCAAGGTCAGAATATATTCTCATAGTGTGGTTGGAAATGCTTTTGAGGCATTAAGTTAACAACGATCAGAATTGCGAGTGGGTTCCGTTATTAAACTCGTTTCTTTTGCGAGTTAAATGACGTTTGAAAGTGAAGCTTGCGATTCAATGCGGTCAAGTTGAAGACTCCTTTTCAATAATTGTAGTCCAAATGTTTTCATTGGTTGGACTTCCGAGAACAGGACGCACGCTAAGCAGGCTGATTGCGCAGCGCCTGACCAATCAGCGCCTGACCAGTGACCCAACTATCCGATCAAGCAGTTCCACCTCAGGTCACCCGTTCGTTTTCTCTGGCTATATTGGTAACACATCCTCATCCCCACCTGCACTAGAACAGACCCGAACCTGAACCATCCCCACCTAAACAGTCCCGAACCTGAACCATCCCCACCAGAACAGTCCCGAACCTGAACCGTAAGCAGGTGCAGACGAGTCGTCTGCAGGACCTCCCTCTCCCACCTGAGCCATGTAGTGACTCTATCCATCACATGAGGACGAGAAAGCCGTTCTGGAGATGGGCGGGACAGCATGCCTGTAGCCGTAATAGGCGGCACGCGATCCACTGGGTGTGCCGCCGGACGGCCGGCCCTCCGGTGTCAGAAGAGCCGAAAGAACGGGAGGAGCCGGAGGGGCCGGAGGAGCCGGAACGTATGGGTGTGTCCGTCCGGGCAGACAGAAACTAACGCCCCGACTGGTGTGTAGGCGGCCGACAGGCTGCAGATCAGAGCTGCGGGTTTTCGGGGAGATATGTGCTAGCTTCAGATCAGAGCTGCAGGTTTTGGGGAGATATCGCATCATCTTCAAAGCAGATTCATCAAGTTTTGGTGAACTCATGAAACGTGGTGGTTTGAAATGGACCCGTTTGTTTTATGTTTACCAACAGTCTTTTTACGAGATGACCGTTTTCCACTGGGCCTACTGGGATAAACTGACATATTATTTATAAAAAAATGATTTGGTTTGCAGTGTGGGTCATCTTGCTAGGGATCTGTACCAAGCATCTGTGGGCTGATTCGGCATTGGTATACTTACGCGCAAATTGTTAAAGGGATCATACGAACTTTTTCAACTTTATTGGAGGTGACAATGCAGTTTGGTACACGAGGCTAAGTTATATTGCATATTTTATTCATAAAGCTTGAAAATGAAAAGTATACCAAAATCACGTTCAAACTTCGTAAGCGTTCCACGCAAATAAGTGCTTCCTGGTTAGAGCCGTAGAAATAAAACACGTAAACCCGTGCCTTTTCTTCCGTAATCTCCTGCAATGAATTATGGGTCCTCAAATAATCGGAAAAAGCACAATTGATTCGTAACTAGTTGTTACATTACTCAGTTCATGCAAATCAGATATAATGTCATTCTTAATGACTCGGGCATCCTACGTATCATTCCAATAATAGTTTGACTCCCAATCGCCCCAATCCAAAGGTTGAAGGGATGACCCCCGGCCGGCCATTCTAAGCCCTCAAAATAACAGTTAAAGGTATGCAGATATAATTCCTTTGGCACCGTCATGGGAAATCAGTTGAAGATGATGACTTAGAAAACCATTTGTATTATAGACGATATGATTCGGCTGATGAACCGGTATGCATCGTCCTGCTTCAACATTCGCATCGATGTCCCTGGGTCTGTTTATAATTTAGTAGCCGTGTTTGGAAACATTTCGACGATTGCAGCGCACATGATCGGCAATTGCCACCAACTGTGTTTACTCTGTGTGTTGACACCACGTGTTTACATTGTGCATTGCTTGTATTCAGAGCGCAATATATGCCTCACTTTGCATTTATCGAGCGAAATGCATTTGGACCAGAAATGCTAGTGCTGATATAATCTGAATGTAATTAATAACAAAAGCTTATCAAATAGCTTTATTGATATACAAAATTCATGAAAAGTGGGTTAATAACGTTCGATAAATATTGCTGCATCGCTTCAATCTCCCAGAAAATTATTAGAAGACATTCGAGAAGGTCTTATGATCCCTTTAACTATCCAACCTCCATCTCGTCCGAAGGCAGATCCAATACGGGTAGCTTGGTGGTGTCGGGGACTCGGGGGTAGGGAAGCAAGTCCGAAGAAGTCGCAAACAATTATGAAAAACATTGGGTTTCGCTTGCTATTGCTCAAATGATTACACAAATGCCTAGTACAAAATGCTTCGATAGTCTTTATGTCAGGAAATATACGACTTGTGTGCGGATTTGAGGCTTCTTGGAGAAAGGCTCCTCTCCTCTGGATCCGCTCCTCCTCCTCTGGATCCGCTTATGATCTCTCTCTCTCTCTCTCTCTCTCTCTCTCTCTCTCTCTCTCTCTCTCTCTCTCTCTCTCTCTCTCTCTCACACTCTCTCACTCTCTCACTCTGCAGTACATCACAGCCTAATTAGGCCACATGATCGGCACATTAATCATTCACGACCCACTCCCTCCTCAGTGGGCGTCTCCGGGAGACTCCAGGAGTCTCCGGGGAGACGGTAGCTTCTGCAGGAGACGTCCCCGGGAGACTGCCGTGTCTCCGGGAGACGTCTCCGGACACGGAGGATGGAGAAGATTAGAGGTCACGTGCCGACTGTGACTTCATGGCTTCTTGGTGACTGATGAGCAGATGGAGCTCCCCATGGTAGCCGCGGCAGCTCATACGGAGACTGATGAGCAGATTGGAGCTCCAATGGTAGCCCGCGGCCAGCTCATACGGAGACTGAATGAGCAAGAGGAGCTCCCCATGGTAGCCGCGGTCAAGCTTCATACGGAGAACTGAATGGACAGATGGAGTCTGCCCCTGGTAGCCGCGGCAAAGCTCATACGGAGACGATGAGCAGATGGAGCTCCCATGGGTAGCCGCGCAGCTCATACGGAGACTGATGAGCAGATGGAGCTCCCCATGGTAGCCGCGCAGCCTCTACGGAGACTGATGAGCAGATGGAGCTCCCCATGGTAGCCGCGGCATAGCTCATAAACGGAGACTGATGAGCAGATGGAGCTCCCATGGTAGCCGCGGCAGCTCATACGGAGACTGATGAGCAGATGGAGCTCTCCAATGGGTAGCCGGGCAGCTCAACGGGAGACTGATGAGCAGAATGGAGCTCCCATGGTAGCCGCGGCAGCTCATACGGAGACTGATGAGCAGATGGAGCTCCCCATGGTAGCCGCGGCAGCTCATACAGCAGCTGGTCATGATCTCATGTAATCACGGATCAGACAGGTGGTCTCATTTTATAGGGTAGGCAATTATCGGCAGTAGCTCATACACTACTGTGTAATAAGGCATTTTATTTTATTCTAGGGAAAATATTGCTTTATAAATTTGTCGAATTTTGCTTGAACATAGTTTTATTCGGATTACAATATAAAGCCAATGATAACGTGGATGAGAAATATGTTCGAATTTATTTTATAGATCGATACAAGATTAAATGTTATTGTTTTCTCTCTCTCTCAGAAGTGAATACAAAAGTACAAATATAAAATGAAGATCAAGGAGAGCTTACGGGAAAGTAAAAGAACAGACAGTGTAGGTAGTAGGTACAGATTAAATCAGAAAATAATCCAATAATCTTGGTGACATCGGGCTGTGGTTTGGTGGCTGATAACTTGACGAGAACACCTCTCGATCAAATGGAATATACAATCCAGTAACCTCATGCTAATTAAAAGAGATAAAATTACAAAAATTATATTGAATATTTCGCCGTTGCGGCTTCTTCAGCAATAAACACTTTTCAAATCATCTAAAATATAGAGAACACCCCTATTCATAGGTACAGATGTCTAACGCTGCGACTAACGCAGCGAGCGGCTAACGTAGCGAGCGGCTAACGCATCGAGCGACTAACGCAGCGAGCGGCTAACGCAGCGAGCGACTAACGCAGCACGAGCGACTAACGCAGCGAGCGGACTAACGCGTGAGGCGACTAACGCAGCGAGCGATAACGATGCAGCGAGCGACTAACGCAGCGAGCGGCTAACGTAGCGGAGCGGGCTAACGCATCGAGCCGACTAACGCAGCGAGCGGGCTACGCCCAGCGAGCGACTAACGCAGCAGCGAGCGACTAACGCAGCAGCGAGCGACTAACGCAAGCGAAGCGGCTAAGCAAGCGAGCGACTAACGCAGCGAACGGCTAACGCCAGCGAGGCGACTAACGCAGCGAGCGACTAACGCAGCGTGCGACTAACGCAGCGAGCGGCTAACGCAGCGAGCGACTAACGCAGCGAGCGACTAACGCAGCGACGCCATCACACTCCTGACAGACCTGACAGACCTGACAGACTTGACAGACTTGACTCCTGACAGACGCCATCACATTTCACACATCAGACGCCATCACATTTCCGACCTATCCAAAGTCAATCTGCCAGAACTTAGCCACAAACTACTGATTGCTGAAGGTTGGGCCCCGATGTCCAGTGTGATTTGACTCGGTGAGGCTCGCTGTTCAGGTGGCTCACTGGTCCGGCAGCTCGCTGGTCCGGCAGCCAGTCGGTCAGTATGTATGGTCCGGCGGTCCGGCGATGCTGGTCCGGCAGTCGGTCAGTATGTGTGGTCCGGCAGTCCGGCAGTTCTCTGGTCTGGCAGTCGGTCGGTCAGTATGTGTGGTCCGGCGGTCCGGCAGTTATCTGGTCCGGCAGTCGGTCAGTATGTGTGGTCCGGCGGTCCGGCGATGCTGGTCCGGCAGTCGGTCAGTATGTGTGGTCCGGCGGTCCAGCGATGGTCGGGCGGAGGCTAATTACCCGCTGCGGTGGAATTAATGATCCTGCGCTGCAGCTTGGACGAGCCGTCGCTAATCAGTCCTACAATCACTGATCAGTCCTGCTAATCAGTCCTGCAATCCTGCAGTCGGACAAACCGGATGGCCGTCCCGTCCTGTCCCGTGGTCCCGTGGTCCCATCCCGTGGTCCTGTTCCATGGTCCCGTCCCGTGGTCCCGTTCCGTGGTCCCGTCCCGTGGTCCTGTCTCGTGGTCCTGTCCCGTGGTCCTGTCTCATGGTCCTGTCCCGTGGTCCTGTCCCGTGGTCCTGTCCCGTGGTCCTGTCCCGTGGTCCTGTCTCGTGTTCTCATCACGTGGTCCCGTCCCATGGTCCTGTCTCGTGGTCCCAAAGGCGCACCAGACCTCCAACAAGACAGGGGGGAGCACGGCATCCCCAGGGTCCCCGTCGGCAAAGGGCCCTTCAAAGAAAAAATGCGCCAAAAAATATCTCCCCGGATTGAGGCTATACTATTTTGAATTGCCCCTATACAATCGTAAACAGGGATGTCGCCGACAATTAGTAGTGTAAAAGTCAGCCCGATAGGGGTGGGTGGCACGTGCCCCTCTGCCCGGCTGGCTGCGCCCCTGCGTGTTCCCATTCCGTAGTCCCGTCCCGTTAACATCACATCACATCACATTTCAGTGCATTGCATCGTATCACATCACGTAACGCCCTGTCACATCTCGTCACATCACAAACACATCACGCAGGATCACGCATCATCACATCACGTACCATCACGTCTCGCCACGTCACGTCTCGCGTCGCATCACGTCACGTCACGCGGCCAGGCTGAAGTCACGTCCCAGCCCGTATCTGACTGAGCCCTGGTGGCTGGTCCTAGGAACGGAGGTAGCGGGTAATCTCACCTGCCGGGACGGGAAGGGAGACGGAACGGGACGAGACGAGACGGAACGGGACGGAACGGGACGGAACGGGACGGAACGGGACGGAACGGGACGGAACGGGACGGAACGGGACGGAACGGGACAGCGAACGGGACAGGAACGGAAGGAACGGAACGGGAGCGGAACGGGAAACGGAACGGGACGGAACGGGAAATGGGACGTCCGTAACGGACGGAAGGGAACAGGCGGAAAGGGACGGGACGGAACGGGCGGAACGGGACAAGACACGGGACGGAACGGGACGGACTAAACTGGGACGAACGGGACCGGAAACGGCATCGGGACGGGACGAGACGGGACGTTATGTGAAACGCCAGGACGAAGACGGGTACGATGAACGGGACGAGACGGGACGAGACGGGACGAGACGGGACGAGACGGGACGAGACGGGACGAGACGGGCTAGGGATAGGATAGGATAGAACGGATATGCATTCAGGCACAGCGAAATGCCTGGCCTTGCCGATATTAGCCGTTTTCACGATGGCTTATTTTGCGCGAAATGTTTTAAAACATTTTAAAATGTTTTTAAATGTTTTAGTTGTAGCCGCTTTCACGATGGACTAATTTGCGAAAATGTGTTAACCCTCGCCCTACGGCACCGTAGAGCAAGGGTTAAAACATTTATCGCAAATTAGTCCATCGTGAAGACTGCTAATGCTGAAACATTTTTTAACATTTTAAGATGTTACAAAACATTTCGCGCAAAATAAGCCATCGTGAAAACGGCTATTATACCAATGCACACGGTTTAACTGTTGATTTTCGGACCACCGCGACCCCACATCGTGTTGACGCTGCCATCGCGATTTGGAATCTCAGGGATATCCACCGTCCATCGCATCTCGCCGCTCTGTCCTCCTTCCTTTGCTCTCTCTCTCTCGCCGCTCCGCGCCGCTCTGTCCTCCTCCTTTACTCTCCCCCGGCTCCGCGCCGCTCTGTCTACCTCCTCTGCTCTCTCCCCCGGCTCCGCGCCGCTCTGTCCTCCTCCTTGTGCTCTCTCTCTCGCCGCTCCGCGCCGCTCCGCGGCCTGTCACCTCTCCCTTTCACCCAGGACAAAGCGGACTCGTCTGAAGCCAAGCCGACTGACGCCCGCCCCCGGCTTATTGCTGATGCAGCGGTCTGCCTCCTCCCCTCCCCCGTCCCCTCCCCCTCCCCACCGCCCTGCAGCTCAGCTGGAGAGCTCACTGCGACCGCCCTGGCTGTCCGAGGGAGCGATGTCAGAGCATGTACCCCGGCAGGGCGGAGACTGTACTCTGTGTTAATACGCCATGCGGGAAGGTTGTGGGTTTTGCTGCGGCATCGGAGTCCAGGCATTGTCAGGATGGGCCACTAGGCAGTTTGGTTAGGGGATAAGTTCGTGTCGGCCCGCTCGTGTAATTGCGTAACAAGGGCGTCATGTCCTCTGATCTTCGTTGGATTATTGCATTAGACTTATGCCACTGCAAGGGAAGGATCGCTTTCTGTTCTGTTTCGACCTCTGAACCTTGGTGTTCCCTGGCTGTGTCGCAACTTGTGATGGGTGGAGGAGCTTTTTATCAAAACAAAAACAACGTTATAAGCTGAGCAGGCTTTATAGGTTACGTCACGAGCTGCACATACATTATCAGTTACGTCATGACTTTGCATTACCGTGATGTAAATGACGGGGTGGTTGGCCTTGCCGCCTCTTTTTCGTTGCTAATGCGGGAGATCGTAAGCCGCAGACGGACCGGCAATAAGCCATACGTATTCGGCTTATTGCTGCATTTAGGTCTCATACCGTCGCCAGATCAGTGCGGTTAGAGATCTATGACGTCATTGGTTCGTGCTGCAGTCTGGCCGGAGTGACCGAGGTATGCGGGAAGTTGACCCCACTGCTGGTCTGAGGTTATCCGGAGTTGTTTGGTCACGTGCTGCCAGGCCATTTATTTAACATGGAAACGACTTTGGTTATGTGTGTTGTTTGCATATATTTGCGTTCCTGCATACAAACAGTGGATCTGCGCCGATAAAAATGTGACATATTCCGACGTAAATCACGTTTCTATATTGCCTTATTTCCCTTAGGCTAAGGATAAGGCTGAGTCACGCAAGGCAACTAGCGAGATAAAACACACCACCTGCGCACCGGACAGACACAGGGTTCAGTTGGCCGTCCTGTAGCCTGTTGATACTAATAAAGCATGCATGGCATGAAGCAGACGAGCGAGTTATTTTTCAAATTTCATTTTCGTCCGGCAACTGATTAGCAAAAAGCATTTTGCTTGTTGCATAGTAAAACAACACTTCCTGCACCTTTCGGTGGCATTTAGTTATTTTTATTTCTGATCCTCACCTGTGAAGGTGAATCCGAAGTCAAAGCACGTGCTATCATTTGGCTGGTATTGATTTTGTGTTTATTTATGGATGATGACAGTTTCTGTTGGTGTGTCAAATATTTTCACGTAGCCTATACCATGTGTTATTTTACGATACAATTATCAGTGTATACTTGTGCATAATCAGTTGCAGTGAAACGGTAGTTATCCCTGAAAACCCACGCAGCAAGCAAGCAAGATGAAGTCGGATTTTGGCCCATCTGTAAGACTACGTTAGTGAGGCCGCTTCGCGGCCTCACTCACTCCGTCTGAACAAATTTTCACACACCGGTTATATGTGTAGGTTGCAGATTTCCGTTTGTGCAACTTACACATTCTATATGTTTCGTAAACAAATACATACGCCGCGTAAGTAGAATTGTAAACATGCCTATGTATAATATATTTCTATAATATTGTAACATGTTAATATAATGCATTAAATAGATGTGCCTACTACAAACCTACAAACTACACATACAACCGGTGTGTATATCTGCATGAAAAAGGACACTGTGTACCTGCATAGCTGCAGGGTTTTAACGATCTGAGCGGCAGCGCCGTACTGGTAGCCTCACCCCGTGTTCCGAACCACTACCACACACAGTCACCATCTGCAGGATATTGATCCCGCTCCGTCAGGACGGGCTGGACGTGCAGTGGAATGGCTTCCGTTGGCGGAGGCGGAGGGACTAGAGGGAACCTGTCACTGTCAGACTGGTCGGCACCACTGCGGCGGGGCGGGGGGGGGGTGGTCTGTCACTGTCAGACTGGTCGCCACCACTGCGCGGGAGGCGGGGAGGACCGTCACTGTCAGACTGTCGGCACCACTGCGGCGGGAGCGGGGGGGGGGGGTCTGTCCTGTCAGACTGGTCGGCACCATGCGGCGGAGGCGGGGGGGGACCAGTCACTGTCAGACTGGTCGGCACCACTGCGGCGGGAGGCGGGGGGAGGATCTGTCACTGTCAGACTGGTCGGCACCACTGCGGCGGGAGGCGGGGGAGGGAGGACCTGTCACGTTCAGATGGTCGGCACCACTGCGGCGGGAGCGGGGGGAGGACCAGTTCACTGTCAGACCTGGTCGGCACCACTGCGGCGGGAGCGGCGGGGGGGGGGGGTCTGTCACTGTCAGACTGGTCGGCACACCCTGCGGCGGGAGCGGGGGAAGGACCTGTCACTGTCAGGACTGGTCGGCACCACTTGCGGCGGGAGGCGGGGGGAGGACCTGTCACTGTCAGATGGTCGGCAACCACTGCGGCGGGAAACGGGGGGAGGACCTGTCCCACTGTCAGACTGGTCGGCACCACTGCGGCGAAGCGGAGGGAGGACCTGTCACTGTTTCAGACTGGTCGGCACCACTGCGGCGGGAAGCGGGGGGAGAACCTGTCCACTGCAGACTGGTCGGCACCACTGCGCGGGAGGCGGGGGGAGGACCTGATCAAACTGTATCAGAACTGGTTCAGGCACCACTGCGGCGGAAGCGGGGGGAGGGACCAGTCACTGTCAGACTGGTCGGCCCACCACTGCGGCGGGAGCGGGGGGGGACCAGTCACTGCAGACTGGTCGGCACCCTGCGGCCGGGGAAGGCGGGGGAGACCTGTCACTGTCAGGAGCTGGTCGGCACCACTGGCGGGAAGCGGGGGGAAGGACCTGTCACTGTCAGACTGGTCCGGCACCACTGCGGCGGGAAGCGGGGGGACCAGTCACTGTCAGACTGGTCGCACCACTGCGCGGAGCGGGGGGGACCAGTCACGTCAGACTGGTCGCACCATGCGCGGGAGGCGGAGGCGAGGACCTGTCACTGTCAGACTGGTCCGGCACCACTGCGGGGGAGCGGGGGGGGACCTGTTCACTGTCCAGATGGTCGGCACCACTGCGGCGGGAAGCGGGGGGAGGACCTTCACTGTCAGACTGGTCGGCACCACTGCGGCTGTGGAAGCGGGGGGGGGGGACAGCACTGTCAGACTGGTCGGCACCACTGCGCGGAGGCGGGGAGGACCTGTCACTGTCGGAGCGTGGTGCGGGCACCACTGCGCGGAAGGCGGGGGGAGGGTCTTGTCACACTTGTCAGACTGGGTCGCACCACTGCGGCGGGAAGCGGGGGGAGGACCTGTCACTGTCAGACTGGTCGGCACCACTGCGGCGGGAGGCGGGGGGGGGACCAGTCACTGTCAGACTGGAGACTCCGGCGGGAGATGAATCTGTCCGCCCCAGACGCCGCTGTGATACGACCGGAAGTCGGCGACTTCCGGTCACAAAAGTGTACCGCCTCGCTCGCCTGAAATCGAATGTCCTTTTGGGCTTTGGCATTGCTGTCGTCCGGTGATATAGCAGAGAAAAGCGCTATCTTGCTTTTGTAAAATAGTTTGTTAATACCGGAGGATGACCAGCAAACCCGTTTGACTTCAGAGCTGCTGAATGTAACAACTGAAATGTTCCACAAATGACTTCATCAGGCATAATACCATAATCCGTTACACGTGGTGAGGGATTCCCACTCGCCCACCGCACTGGTTTGGAACGTGCCTGGGCAGTCTCAGCGTGGTGAGGCGGCCCCAGGGAAACCCTCTGTACGTGCTAGCTGCGCCGAATGATCCGAATGCAATGGTTATGGAATGATCCGCGAATGGTCAAGGCAGGATGACCCTTGGGCCAAAGGACGTTTAAGGCGGGGAGAGGGGAAATAGGGGAGTTCCATTTTTTCGGAGTTAAACATTCTCGATATGATCGTTACTTGGAAATTATTAACTTTATAGTGCTTATTTATCCCGTAACTTGAGTACGTAGCTGCGGTTTTGCCTGAGGCCGCATTGCTTGTGTGTTTGCGGTTTGGTAAAAGAGTCTCGACGGATCGCGTCTAACTTCCAATGGAGCACCATGTATGGCCGGGGAAGGTGATGCAACTTTACATTGACGGCCCTTGGCCATTTCTGTGATCCTGTAGTCCTCGGTTTACTGGCTGCTGTAATCCTGTGGCCCTCGGTTCGCTGGCGGGCATGGTCCTCAGTTGGCACACACGCACACACACGCTTATACGTATAAACCATGATGTGCGCGTGCTCTAGCATTAATCCATGCTTGGCCTTGCCCAGTGCCCACATGCGTGCCTGGCACGCTATTCGGCCATCAGCATTGCTATGGGACAGAATACTGCACTGTGAATATAAAAACGTAGGCTCCGCTGTTGGATAACAGTTGGTTACGTCCGATATCTGGGAAAAACTGCTGTATGCAATATTTTGGTTCTTGGGAGGATTGTCTCACGCCTGGCATCTAGAGCAAGATGGCATTCAGGAACTTTGCGAATATGGATTGCTGGTGTCATACTGGCGCCAGCCCCTGCGCCAGCTCCGATGTTGGCTCCGGCGCCAGCTCCGGCGCCAGCTCCAGCGTTAGCCCCTGCGCCAGCTCCAGTGTTGGCTTAGGCGCCAGCTCCGGTGCCAGCTCCAGCGTTAGCCCCTGCGCCAGCTCTGACGTTAGCTCCGGGGCCAGCTCCAGCGTTAGCCCCTGCGCCAGCTCCGGTATTGGCTCAGGCGCCAGCTCCTGAGCCTGCTCCAGCGTTAGCCCCTGCGCCAGCTCCGGTGTTGGCTCAGGCGCCAGCTCCGGCGCCAGCTCCTGAGCCAGCTCCGCGGCGACAGCTCCGGCGCCAGTTCGGGCGCCATTACCGGGCCAGTGCCGGCGCTCTTACGACACTACCGTGCGGCTTTGGTGGAGACTGTCAGGGCCTCGACCGTTGACGTGGTCAACACCACCTGCCCACACACTGACATCAGGGTCTCAGTATTGACCGGGTCTGCACTGCCTGGTCAATAGTCATGCCTATTCATCGCAGGACAACAGAACAGCCGGGGTTCTGTCTCTGCGTAGCAGAACGGCCGAGCTGGGAGGGAGGGGCGTGGGGCGGGCGCGTGGGGGCCGTGAGGAGGGAGGACCCGTGTTATCGTCAGAGCAGGGTTGGTTAAGCGCGACGCGGCCGTATGCTTTCATGAGTGTTGTCGTCCAATGGTGGCGCACGAAACTGTGCCAAAAGTTGGCTGCGAGGCAAAGGGCATGCTACTGATGGTGTGTGAAAGTGCAATAGACAAACGGATTATTGCAGGTTATGTACCTCTATAGTGAGTATACATTCTAGTGACTTTGTATTTAGTTATAGGGAAGAGGTTGGGGATGATGAAGTAGAAAGGCATGTGTTGTTTTGGTTGTTACCGTCTTATATATAAAGTGCTACTGTCAGGACTGCAAAACTGTGTTTTTCCCAGTAGAAAACAATGAAATATAGGTAATTGTACTATATAGTTTAGAAGAACAATCTATGACGCTCTCATTAGTATATTATATATACTATACTATAATATTATATTATTATTATTTATTATATATTATATACCTATCATAATATTGTGATTATTTTAGTATAGTATATTTTATATATATATATATATATACTAATTTATTCAACTGTAAAAAACAAATTATTGGCCTTTTCCTCTACGAACGAGACTCAAACTGCACCTTCTCATCAGGATAGGAGCGAGACCTAGATAAAGCCTGCGGAATCGACTCCGACTCCGACTCTGACTCCGTAGCCCTAGTTACAGAGTGCTTTTACTAGGAACTCCTTCGCTAGACTAGTGCGAGCCTGTGCCTATCGATTTTCGCAGCTCGAATACGTGATACCATGACGATGGTCTGGAATCAGAGGACTATCATGGGTGCCCAACCCCAAGCCTAACCAGCCGACAACCATGAACACCAGCCAGACCCAGACCAAACTTTTTTTACATTAAAATTCATATAAATATAATAATACCATGCCCATTGGACCATTCAAGATAAGGCAAATAATCTTTGAGATTTTCGACTAAACTTTTAGCAACCACTTACCCTAGCTATTTACTTTCATACTAATATAACGAGAAATAAATATTAGGCACCTGTGTATTGCCTGACTGATTTGAACGTTATCGAAACTTTGCGGTTCAACATTATCATATTGGACTCAGACCTATGTAAGCATGGGTGTTAACAGATGTTACTGCCACTTTTACATCCATTTATTTGCTTGTCATGTATTGCCAAAGTCTATTGTTGAAGTGTCATATTCATATCAAACACACTACATTTACCTGGTTAAACATCTGGTTTGTCAAGTAAAAAATACGCTTACGAGGGCATGATTCCCAAATTGTATACCCATGCCGCCCAGTACCCATGCGAAAGTAAAAAAATGCAACAACCCAGACATTTGGAAGAATTGAGTGGGCACCCATGGGTGCACCCAGCCCATGATAGTCCCTGGTCTGAATCCGTGATACCCACTGACCGATGGTCTGAATTGGACCAGGCGGCCTGTAGTCGATACCGTCTGATGTTGCAGCATTTATAAAATAGAACAATTCGGATTCCTAGTCGATACTATAGGTATTGCGACAGTGTCGATAATGGAAGTGGATCGGGCGGCTGGGAGCTGGCGCGGCGTTTGCCGGTCGCTAGCCCTTCCATCAGGGAAAGAACTAGCGACAGACGAAGCCCTCCATCTTTAGGAATCGCAGCCTCCAACTTGGCGGACTGTTCCCTCGGCCTGCTGTTCAGTTTGTCCCATTCTCGCTCAGATGCAAAATTATGCTGACCGAGTTATCGGCCAGAAGAGCTTCGGAGAACTGTTCGGAGCCGAGCACGGAATACGTATTTCAGCCGTCGAATCCCCGGGCCACCCATTTTAGGCTCCGTCACCGAATTATAGACTTTATCACCGAATCGTAGTTCCATCACCGAATTATATGCTCCATCACCGAATCATAGGTTCCATCACCGAATCATAGGTTCCATCACCGAATCAAAGGCTCCATCACCGAAAGAGCTGCCTCAGTTGAGACGCCGGACTGATAATGGAATTCAAGTTCGATGCGATGCGGTACAGGGCAGAATGAAGATGGTCCGTGAGACTTATAGGTGGTCCGGTGCTTTTTGCACTCGTGTTGGCCTTTTTGGGCTGCGAAGTGAGGCTTTTCTCGATGTGACAGTGTTTTTTTTTTTTGTTGGGGGGGGGCGCTGTGGAGAGTGTGCTATGGGCTGTGTGAGTGAATTGCTAGAAAGGGCTGTGGGCTATAAGAGTGGGCTTTAGGCTGTGAGAGTAGTGCAGGGGCTGTCAGTGTGGGCTTTAGGCTGTCGGTGTGGGCTGTGTGTGGACTATAAGAGTGGTCTGATTGCTGACAGTGTGGGCTGTGGGTGTGGCATGGGTTCGTGGGGCAAAGGACACACAAACGACCAAAACAACACGAACAACACACAACAACAGTCAGCAACAACAGCAACAATCAACAAAACAACATCGTGTAGTGCTTTTTAGCACTCAGCGACAAAACAATACAAATAATAATGATAAGATTGATGCCAAGGAATACCACCCATGTGCTGTGTTTGTCTGCTGCATCGCTGAGCGGTTGGGACTGCTCGATCTGTTGTCCTTTAGTGCGATGTTCGTGCTGGTATTTCAGTGGGCGTACCTACTGCTGTAACGGTCGAAGTCAGCCTGAGTCGGCAGCGTTTGTTCACAACACTACCGGTCACGTAGCGGCTGTCTGTCTGTTGGTTCTGTCTGTGTGTGTCAGCGCGCAGTGAGTCACCTGGCTGAACTGCGAACATAGCACACTGCTGGAACTGCGAAAAGCACACCTGGCATGGACTGCGAAACATGCACACCTGGCTGAACTGCGAAACATAGGCTACCAAACCCTGCTGAACTGGCGAAACATAGCACACCTGGGTGAACTGCGGAAACTAGCACACCTGGCTGAACGCGAAAGCAGTAGCACACCTGGGGCTGAACTGCGACAAGACACTGGTCTGAACTGCGGAAACATAGCAACGCTGGCTGAACTTTGCGAAACATAGCACACCTGGCTGAACTGCGAAACATAGCACACCTGGCTGGACTGCGAAACATAGCACACGGAGACACAGAGACGGCGGCGGAGCTAACACTGCTTAGGCTTCCATAGATCCTAAACTATTAAACAAGTTGGTTTGATTTAGGGGCCAATGCCCAAAAGTTTACGTATTTCTAAAGAGTGATATAATATATAGATGGCTTGTGCATTAGTTTTTTTTTTAAACTTACCTTACTGTGAGCTGTGAACCAATTTAAAGGGAATGTTTCACATTAACATAAGATTTGAGTTGAGATGGCCAAGTTGTTGGTTCCATTGAAATTAGGTATTGTAGAAGTTAAAACCCACAGAGGTCTAATCGACCAAGTAATTGAGTTTGGTTGACATCTGCAAAAATAAGGTCCTAGTGTATTAGGGTAGCCTCTTATTTGTCCTCATGTCGTATCCTCTTTTTATCAAATGTTTGATGAAACGTAGACCTTGTTTTACATTTGGCTTATACATTAGCCCATACACTGTTTCATACATATTGCAGCGTGAAGGTTTTTCTCCTACTTCCCAAATTCCTTACATATGACGTCATCAGGCCCAATACTAAAAACCCTTCTTTTCATTGAAATTGAGTTATCTGTGTTGGAGAACAAATGTCGAATGTGTTCTGCAGCACATTTACTTTTATATTTTGCACCACAAGCGGGTACCATTGGACAACTTTCGAGAGTGGAACATTCCCTTTAACTTTCTGCAAAGCCTGAACTGTGGTCAACATCTCGGGCCGATTTTTACCGTGTCTCTATGTTGTGTTTTAATATTCGGCCGTGTGCCATTTTTCGGCCGATTTCAGTGTCTTGTGTCATACTCGGCCGGTTTCGTCCATTGTAACTCTAATTTGCTGCCTATTTTCCTTTGGATGCTCGGGAAACTAACACATGTCCATGCTGGCCCTGTGGCTAGTTAATGAGTAAGTGTTCTGTGACGCCCTAGTTTGCACAAGAACCCAATATACCCAATAAACAATATAACAATGTAACCTAATGTAACTGATACTCCCTATAGCCAAACTCCAACCAAGATATTATCTCATTTATATCAACTGCTCAACTTATATATTTTCCGATTATACCAATATATCCAATATAACCAATAGTCCAAAGAACCAATGAACATATAAACCAATATAACAAATAACCATGTATACAATGTAACCAATGTTTAACTGATATAACCAATATATACCAAAATAACAAAGGAAACCCATTATAACCAATTGTTAACCAATATAACCCAATATATCCATATAACCAATATATCCAATATAACGATATAACCAATATAACCAATACTAACCATATACCAATGTAACAATGTAACCAATGTAACTGATGATAACCAATTAACCAAATAACCAAGAAACCAATTATACCAATGTACCAGGTATACCAATATATCCAAGTTTAACATATATCCCAATTTAGATACCAATGAACATATACCAATATAACCAATATACTCATAGTAACCAATGTAACCAATTGTAACTGATATTTAACATTTAAGCCAAATTATATCATAAGAGAACCATTTATTTAAACCGATATAACCAATTACCATATACTCAATATTTAACCAATTTTATAACCAATATATACCCAATATAACCAATATATACCAATATTAACCATTATACCACCTCGTTCTCTCACGTTTAACCAGCTCTGTCACATGCGACGTGATGAGCGCGAGGAGAGAGGACGGGAGGAGGAGGGAGGAGTGCCGGGAGAGAGAGGGGAGGAGGAACGAACGAGATGGACGAGAGGGATCAAGGCCCACGTGGAGAGGAGAAAGTTGGCCGTTACGGGATGAGACTGCAGAGGACGGGGCCGGGGCGGGGGAGGAATGGATGGCTGGACGGACGAGACAGCCGTGTGTCGGAGTGATCCACAGGTACAGAAGGCTCTTGTGTTGTCGCTGAGATGGCACTTGTGGGTCCAGGAGATAGGATATAGGTGTCGTAACAGTACCCACTGATATCGACCGGAAAATCCAAACATGTTCCTGGGTTTAAAGATATCTTTGACATCTCTGGCAAGGCCCAGAGCTAGATTTATTGTTTGAATCACTTTTGTATACTGCATGCGCTTCAATGACTTTCAAAGAGTTCGACGTCTATCGCTTCGATTCGATTGACACAATACAACAACTTTCTACAATTACTTCCAATTCTAACTTAACCCTCCAAACCGACCTATTTGTCCTCGTCCAGGAACCACCAGCGCCTGCCCTCCGTGCGTCCCTGTGGTGCCTCCTCTAACCAGTAATGAACAACATCCAGACTGCCCGCTGCCACTGCCAGCACCGCCTCCCTCGTCACATTAGGCTTGTTAGCCGGCTCAGGCTGCAGACAACCTGCGAGAGCTGCGCGAGTCTTCAACGGTGTTTGTTGGGCGGAGGTTGTGCAGTCGGAAACAGCTGGTGATACTTGCCAGGCTCTTTGTGACACTTGACATATTTGACACATGTTTCACAGACAATGATGTTGACAACTGGTACTTGTATTACTGGGTTACTTGTATTTATCTGTGTTATTTTTGTTCCTACCTCATGTGGTTTTACTGTTTAACATATCAGCTTGACACAGATCAGTCTTTGACACAGACTAAGCTGACACGACACAGACACTGATACGCAGACGCAGACGCAGACGCAGACCACAGACTCACAGTGATCACAGACGCAGACGCTGAGCCGCAGACGCTAGACGCGAGACCTTGCTCAGATGCAGACGCATTTGACGCAGACGCAGATCGCTAGACGCTCATGTACGTTCAGCACGCTAGCGACAGAGGACGCAACGAGACGCGAGCAGACGCAGAAGCAGGCACAGACACAGACGGACAGAGCGGCAGGGAAGGCAGACACAGGACACAGACAACAGACACACACACACACACACACACACGACACACACACACTCACACACACACACACACCACACAGCACACAGGCACAGACACTGACACTTGACACTTGCACTGGACAGCTGCACACTGACACTGACACTGACCACTGACATGGACACTGACACTGACCCTGACACTGACACTGCCAACTAGACACTGACACAGACCACAGGACACTAGACACGACACAGACACAGCACACAAGTCACAGACACAGGACACGAACACATACACAGACAACCAGACCAGACAACAGATCACAGGACACATACACAGACACAGACACAGACACAGACACAGACACAGACACAGACACAGCTAACCCGTTACACTGACACCGTTGAAGCAGTTTACGCAGGGTACAACTGACCCAATTCACATTAACACTGACACATCTGACGGTCACAGTTGAACGGTACAGGTACTGACACAGTTGACACAGGCCACTGATGCAGCTGTCATCATGGACACACGGACAGTATGGTGAAGTTGTTTTATTTTTTCAAAACCTAGGGATGTGATTCCTTCACTCGTTTGGACGGACCGACGGACCGGATTGACGGACCGGACGGATTGACCGACGGACCGACGGACCGCCCTGTACTGGGCGGAGCAGCTGTCACGTAACTCAGCCGGGACAACAGGCTGCCTACAGGGAGACGGGAGACTTAAAGACAAGAGACGGACACAGTATGGAGGGAACGGAGACGGGAGACACAGATACAAATATATGAAGAAGCAAGGCAGAGACAGAGGACAGAAACGGGAGATGGAGAATAGTAGACAGGAGACGGAGAGAAAGGGGAGTTAGGGAGACACGATAATTAGACATAGACGAGAGACGGGGGACGGGGGACGGGGGACGGGGACATAGAGGAGGATATAAATACAGGAAGACATATAGAGTAGAGCGCAAGACAGACACGAGATTGCAATAGCTAATCGGAAGAGAGTCGGTATAAGTTTTTTGCCAGATTCGCAACAGGTATGTGACTTACGTGTGCAGTCCAATATTTTGGCGGGGACACTGCAGCCCTGGAACGTGGCTCGCTTAATATTCATCGGTTAAATATCCCAAGTATACACCAGATCGGATATTACTGCTGCTTCGGACTTCGATTGATTTCTAACATGCTTCAGCAAGGGTGTGGTATGAAAGAGGCGTCACCACCTTCTGAATGTCTGGAGGGCGGATACATTTATAATGATCACTTTGTCATGCAACGCCAATAGGTGTAATTGTTCAAATCCAAAAACGTCTTGGGGGCGCGTCCCCTATCTCCCGCTTCCGACGCCAATGTTCCCCGCTTTCCGACGCGGTATGTGATTTTTTCATTATTATATTGACGATCTCTCTACAATAATCTCTCCACATAACTCGTCACTTAGACGTGAACTCAGCCCCACGACATTTCATATGTCACCACTGCCCGCTATCACCACTGCTCGCTATCGTCGGCCGTCGNGCCGGAGGAGTTTTAGATTCCAAGCACTGGCGGATCCAGAGAAGGTGGTTGTGGGGTGGGGGATATGGGAAAATTCCCCCCCCCAAAAGCCCGAAATCAGCGCTAATTTACTTTTTTTAATTTAGAAGAACACTCACGCAATTGCCACCAAACGATTTTGTATGCGTCTAGAAATGCATAAGGGAACGAAGTCCAATGAGTTATTTTAATTTTGTGAAACTTTTTAGTAGTGATACCCTCCCTCCCAAACTGCCACAAACTGCTGTTCTAGATCCAGCGGTGGCGGCGAGGGACTGTTGTTGTTTCAGTTGGGAGTGGTTTAAAGTTACCGGCAGGCAGTGGCCGATGGCTGCGGTTGTGTGGGTTTATCTGGAGTAGAGGACAGCGGGAGTTGGCTAACTTTGCAGCCCGTCCGTACTGAGTAGATTGGCTAGCTCGGGGGAAATGCTGTGGTCATCAACAACTTGAAACGAGGGGGTGGTGAAGAGCGAGCGTTAATGTCGAAACTTCATTTTGTAAACTGTGATACCATCAGTAACACAAGTATGCCTAAGGAGTGTGATTCTGAATGAGAATTGTTTATCTTCCCTGTTTGAGTAAGTAAGATTCCAGTTCAGCTTGCCTTGAGCCAAATCTCTGAGTGCCTGTCTCAGGTGTTCGAAACCTCGCTCAGGTGCCTGGCAACACTTCAGTTGAGGCTACACATCTGCAGCAAAAGAACCTCACCCAGGTGCCTGCAACGCTTCAGCTGAGGCTACACATCTGCAGCAAAAGAACCTCACCCAGGTGCCCGCAACGCTTCAGTTGAGGCCTTACAGATGCAGCAAAGCGGGTAATCGGGCGGACACAGTACACTCCACATCCTGCTGATCATATAACGCCGCACTTGGCCTGCATCTGCCGGCTGTGAGCTGCTGACTGACGGCTCAGCCTCGCAAATTTATTTCTTCTGGTCTGAGTCGCAGAGGCCATGCCGGGACTAGGGTCTAGGGCTGCCCCCGCCCCCACCACTCACAAAAACAGGCGGCAAATCCGGTAAAAATGTACAGACAACCAGTCGAATCGCTGAGCTGGTCCTCCAGCGAGCTAAGCTCCAGCTCCAGCTACAGCTCCAGCGAGCTGGGGTCACGTGGTGTCCACTACTGCAGCTGTGCCAGCATCTGTGGAGCTGTGACGGCTGCCATTGCAGCTCTGAAATACCCAGCCTTGGTGGCTTAGTAGGACATTGCGACGGCAGAATGGCCGCAACAAACCAGAGAGAAAACTAACTGCGTGCCGTAGGTCTGTGTGGGACCACCGCCGAAGGATGGTGGCATCAGCATTTTAAGGTAACTCTAGGTATGTGTAGTTTTGATAAGCTAAAGTAATGATTAGCTTCATCTTCAATTGATTTTGCATGTTCTTTCCTCATTTCAGTCATATGCTGCCTTGCATTATACTTGCAACAGTTTTAAATCAGAGCCAATATTCGTCTCACTCATCCCGCAAGTTTGTGTTGGCTTGCTGAGAAATTATGAGCTGTGACGCCTGAGATAGCCCGCTGCAGTTTGCGCCGAACTTATTGAACCTTCCTAGAAAAGCAGATGTACTTTTTTTCTGCTAGCATTTTCGTCGCCGCGAGCTCTAATCCCACTCGTCTGTGCTTAGCCCTTAGTGCTTTTCCATTTGTACCGTTGTTCGGAGACTTCAATTAGAACATAAGTATGCACTGCACCCGGACGTGCCGACAGCTCGACACAGACTGCGCCGCAGTGCTCCTGTGTTGGGCGGAACGGACGTGTGCAGGCGGCAGCTGACCTTGAATTGCCGCCGGCAGTAGCCGAGCAGACACCGCTCCTCGCCAGCTGACACCGCTCCTCGCCAGCTGATTGTGCGCCTCTGCTCTCTGTATTACTGCCGTGGTGACATTGTTGACGGGTATATTGGTCTCCGTGGAGCGATAGCGCAATAATATCTCCCGGCCCACTGGCGCGGTTTCTGCAGGATCTGTCAGCGTCAGCGACAACAGATTCCCGCGCTGTCCCCGGAATTGGATGTCCTGGCGGCGGCAATGTCACGTTCTCCACTGCTGCGGCTTTGATCGGGACTGACTGTGAGCCGGGCGACGTCGGGTGGAGGCTTTGATTCTGATTGGCTGACGTCCAGTGTCCACCGCCCGGCGCCGTGTCTGATTGGTCTTGTTAGCATGTTGCACGGACTGTTGTCCAATCAGAGCTCTCGAGATGCTGGATGGTTGGATAGTTGAGGCATAGACTGCAAATTTATGTCTAGTAGATACATCTTACATGATGGCTAGCCTAGCCATAGGCGTAGGAGCCTATGGGCCAGGGTGGCAACTGCCCCTTCAACATTTTCGGATTTAAACATTACGCCTATGGACGTTGCATGGAAGGAATCGACTTCAAAATGCATTTTGCCCCCCAACATCAAATGAGTTCCTACGCCCCTGTGGCTAGCTGTTAGAGAATATTTACATCTATCTGGATTTAGATTAGGTACACCAAAGACACCACACCACAGGTAACCATATATATTATATTATATTTAGAGAGCCTAGAGTAATAGGTACTGTTAACATATCACAGCACATAGCTTTTGGCCTTTTTAGGAAAGTAGCAAACTTTAAGTCAAGCTTTGATGTTATGTTTTTTTCGATACCGTTTTGTGTTATTGGAAATAAGTATTTGCGCGGGGTGTCTTGAAGTTGAACAAGTGCACTAGGTACCACCACGTCTAAGCAAATTTACCTGTTTTGTCTTCGTGACCTAGCCATTCATACTACATCTGTCAGTTGAAAGTGTAGTGTGCACTCAGATTGCGCTATTGTAGTATAGAGAGTCAAGGGTACAAAATTCAACTGATTGTTGGTGTTTCCTAATTCTGCACTGTGCAACACCTGCCTATACCAGGAGCGTAGGTTCTCCAAATAAGTATTGGGGGAACTGAGGCTGAAAAAACGTTTTTTAAGTACCATCAAAATCCACAAAATACTATTTTGCCCAAGACAAGACCCACTTGCTCATGTAAGTTGGTGGGGAGCAAAACCCCATTTTTTTGGGGGGAGGGGGCTGAAGCCCCCCTTCCGACTGAATTAGGTACTTACACCCCTGTTACCTACACACAGGACCACAATCCTGTCAGCCTGAGCACATGCTGACATATCATACTCACATCACACCTCTATCCATACCCCGGTATGGCTGCCACCGCCCTCACCACAATCTCCTGAAAGTCGTCTCTATACTATCCATACCCCGGTATGGCAGCCACCGCCCTCACCACAATCTCCTGAAAGTCTTCTCTATAAATCTGAGCCGACGAAGAGGCGGCGGCGGCGGCGGCAGTCGGCGGTTGTCATGACAACCAGACGTCGGCGCGGCTGCTGCGGCTTTGATTCAGCCGGCAGAAATCGGGGCTGACGTCTGTCCAGGCGGTCCAGCTGCAGCTGGCTGGTCCGCCTGGTCCGGGGCTGCAGCTGGCTGGTCCTGGCCTGGTCCGGGGCTGCAGCTGGCTGGTCCGGGGCTTGCAGCTTGGCTGGTCCTGGCCAGGTCCGGGGCTGCAGCTGGCTGGTCCTGGCCTGGTCCGGGCTGCAGCTGGCTGGTCCTGGCCAGGTTCCCGGGGCTGCAGCTGGCTGGTCCGCTGGTCCGGGGCTGGGCAGCTGCTGGTCCGCCTGGTCGCGGGCTGCAGCTGGCTGGTCCGGGGCTGCAGCTGGCTGGGTCCGGGCCTGGTCGCGGGGCTGCAAGGTGGTCTGATAGGAAAGTCTGAGCAGTGGCCGGTGTTGAGTTAGCGGAAGCGGATCTGCCGAAAGTATGCAGAGCTTGCACTACAAAATCCAGGCGAGGAGGGAAACGGCCCTTGTCCCTTAACTGCCTGAAAATAGCGCAAAGTTTGACACATTTTCTAATTATACATTAGATGAAAATTGAAGCAGCTTTTACAGCAAAAATTCGTTTCAAATAGTAATCAATGCATGCGCAATCCGAAATACGACAAAATATCAGAATGTGTAAAACTTTTGGGTTTGCCTCCTAAAAAATAACCCTTTTTTTTATTTTTTTTTTTCTTGTTTTTTTTTTGGCCGCCCTAAATCACCGTTCCTGGATCACGATTTCAAGAGCTTGTGAGCAAAACAGCTTCTCCCGTCTTACCGCCACTTCAAGTAATACTGAAAATGCTTGAATTATTGGCTGCCGAGCTATGAAGGCAAGACGACGACCACAAATAATCGAGAATATGTCGAGAGAGAAATTACATAATCCCACGTAACATCAGTTCAGCTCATAGATGCATCTCTTACTCGATAATGGTTAAATATGCCTTGATGTCACCTGAGCCTGTCTTTTTTGGGCTGCCCGAAACTGTATTAATGACCACGAGCATTTTCAACTGTTTAGCTGGTTTAGCTGGCTGTGTTTGATACTACGGGAGCTGATGAAGCAGAAGCTGTAATTATCTCACCCAATCTCCCGTTCTCGTTAAATTTACCAACTTTCGCAGCTCTACGGACAAGTTGATCCGCGCCGGCAGCGCTAGTTAGTTATTTAGCTGCTGCATAATGACATAATAAATCTATCGTGGCAGGCTGGAATCAGCCTGGACTCTGTTTTCGCCTTTCTCGGTGGCGTCACTGTTAGAACAGCCTTGACTCTCAGCGAGGGAATGTCACAAAGTTCTGTTCTCGGCAGCGGGAATGTATTGGTTTCTCGCTGGTGTCGATGCTCGTGGGAGTCTCCATTTGGTTCTCGTGGGTGGCACTGTCAGAGAGAGTTTGGTTCTCGGTGGCGGCACTGTCGAAATGTCCTGTCCACATATCTCCTTAGCTGGATATCCCTGGATAGGTGACTACCATCCACCCTACACCCACATATCTCCTTACTTGGATATCTGCACCTTTTCATGTCCGTGTCGATCTCTGTGGTTTGCTGTGCTGTGGTAGTCTGAGGTGGTCTGTGGTCTGTGGTTTGCCTGTAGTCTGTGTCCGTGGCTGGTTTAGTCTGTGCTGGTCTGTGGTTTGCCTGTAGTCTGTTGGTTCTGTGGTTTGCCTGTAGGTCTATGTATGTGGTTTCCTGTATATGTGTCTGGTTTTGGCCTGTATCTTGGTCTGTGGTTTGCCTGTAGTCTGTGGGTCTGTGGTTGGCCTGTAGTCTGTGATCGTGGTTTTCCTGTAGTATGTGGTCGTGCGGTTTGCCGTAGTATGTTGGTCTGTGGTTGCCCTGTTAGTCTGTGGTCTGTGGTTTGCCTGTTGGTCTGTGGTCTGTGGTTGCCTGTATTATGTTGTCTGTGGTTTGCCTGTTAGGCTGTGGTCTGTGGTTGCCTGTAGTCGTGGTCTGTGGTTTGCCTGTATTATGTTGTCTGTGGTTTTGCCGAGGCTGTGGTCTGTGGTTTTGCCTGTGGTCTATGGTCTGTGGTTTGCCTTTTGTATTATGTTGTCTGTGTTTTTGCCTGTAGGCTGTTGTCTGTGGTTTGCCTGTAGTCTTGTGTTCTTGGTTTGCCTGTGGGTCTATGGGTCTGTGGTTTGCCTGTGTAATTGATGTTGTCTGTGGTTGCCTGTAGGCTGTGGTCTTGTGGTTTTGCCAGCAGACCAGCATTAATTGTCTGGTTTTTGTTACGCTGCTCGTGTATTCGGTATGCAGGTATCTAGGGGACCCGTGAGGCCGACATGAACACCCAGGCATACTCTCGGTCGCAGGGCATGGGTAAAAACGGCTTCGGACCTGCCCCGAACCAAACCTGGCCGAAACAAATAGCCCCGTGACACTGAACATTGTTTAGCTGAAACAATCACACTGCCAATATTCACAGACAAATTTGATTCCAACAGGTTCTCTATGCGCCATTCAAATTGACTTTTCACAACAAAAATCACATTAAAAGTAGTCCTTCTCGCCATGACAATGGTCTTGAAAGGCCGGAAAATAGGCTTCAAATGGCTTTTTTTAGGGGCCCCGGAGCAAACTGAAAGAGTCTTTTTTGGCGCCACTTTTTCGTATCATGTGGCACTTTGACCAGCCGGTGCTGCCCGGCCGGGCCCGGGGGCAGAGTTCGTCACGTGGTGGTAGGCAGAGGTCGGCATGGGACGGCGCTGACCATGGGGCATGAGCGGGGCCTGGGGGTCTTCAACTTTTATAAAAATAACTGTGCTCTGGACATCGTGGGCTGAGAATTGTTGAATCTGATTCTTCGCACCGCGCTAGCCAGGTTAAGCTTTCAAATATTAAACCAGCAAGTTAACATTACTTTGATTTTAACTTCCGCGCAACACACATTGGATGACAATGTTTCACATTTTTAGTATAAAAGTAAATATGCTAGAATGAAGATTGTAGGTACGTAGTGCGCAAATAATTGTATGCTTATCTGTAATAGGCCGGAGACCGGGCATGGGCCTCACTACTTGGAATTTTGTACTGGGGCCTGGTGCTTCAAAGGCTTGGGCCGGACTGGCGCCAAAGTAACCTAAACCTAGAAGTTAAAAACAAGTGCAGGATAAGTTTACAAAGTGCCTGAGGCGGCTGCATGATAATCACCCCAGCAACTCTCCTCATCACCATAAATCACTTACTATGATCGGTCCACTGATCGGCACCGACACCCTTTTTCCAGACAACCAACCAACCGGCGCCCGAGGGCCATTATGACGTCACTATGACGTGCCAGTGGTGTGTGTTTTGTTTGAAGCTCTGCAATAATGAAGCGTTAAATCCAGTGAGGGACTGGATGAAACTCAAGTGTTTTGAGATTTATTCTAAAGTCAATGGGAGATGTGGTTATGAACGACGAAGCTGAAGTATGCGATTGTGCTTTTAAAGTCTGCTAAACGATAAGAATACGGATGAGGAGCCTCACTGCCCCAGGGCCTTGCATCTAATCGTCTAGGGTTTATTTATTTGCCGGTAAACTGTTGGGTGGTGGTTTATATGCCCGCAAAGTGGTGGTTTATATGCCAGAAAAGTGGTGTATTTTATGCCGGTACAGTGCCGGTACAGTGCCGGTACATTTTATGCCGGTACAGTGGGATATCGATGCAAGAAAAGCACCACTCATTGCGACTTATTGAAGTCTTGAACAGCACTAGCGGATGGGTGGGAGAGGGGACGACCATGCCCTCCCCACAAGGTCGAATCCATTTGTTTAGAAGGTTGGCCAATTTAGGGTTGCCTTCCAACAATACAGGGGCGCCAAAAATCGCCCTGAAATTCTGATAGGGGCGCCAAAGTGATTTGAGGGGTGTTCTGTAGTCAGAATAGGGACGCTGAGTGATCACGGGTTGTCCATCGCCGGCCAGGCGCCCGGTGACGGGCCCGTGGGACGCTCGGGAGAAACATGGCAAATATGGGGCTGAGAACTGTGCTGAAATGTCTCTTTTTATCGACGGAGTTGCTCGCTTACCTCCCGGTCTTGACTGCACTCCACGGTGGCAGAGCTGCTGGCAGGCAGAGGGAGTGGCAGAGCTGCCTAAAGCCATTCACCGTGTCATGCGCGCTACTTCTGCCGCACTGCGCTACTGTTGTTGTGGCGCAGTTGTGGCAAATGTGCGGGTGCCTCAGCGGTGGCAGATAAAATGGCGCAGTGGTGACAGATATGGTGCTGTCGCGTCCGTCCCCATTTTCGGCCGCTCGGGAACTCAGACGACTGTGTCTGCAGCTTTCAGATTACAGACTCAGTCTGTAGTCTGGTAACCTCGACCACGTGTCCAGGGTTCAAATCCGTTCAAAGGTCCTCTGTAAAAGTCGACCCGACTCCCGTAAACCGTCCCTGGTCTGGACATGGTGATAGTTTTTTACCAAAAATTAAATACTTGGGAGAGGAGTGGATTACATGACATGGATCGATGATGCCTATTAATTAACTGCATGTTGTAATAATAGTTTGATAGAGCAAATGCCATATCTGCCACCGCAGACGATACGAAGGATGATAATGAGGGCTTAGTGCTGCTACCTCGCGTCCCTCCGCTACTGACGAGTGTTATCTGTTACTGACGAGTGTCCTCTATTTACTTACGCTGTCCTCCCCGTTACTGACGCGTGTCCTCCCTGTTAATGACGCGTGTCCTCCCCGTTGTCCTCAGGGACCGCATTATCAGCCGTCAGCTGGCGGAGGACGAACATCTGATCAAGTCAGAGCCGTGGTCAGACGAAGAGGACGATCTCTCCGATGAAGACGAGGACGACGAGGACGACGAAATCAATCTGGACGTTGATGAAGAGGAGGAGGAGGAAGAGGAGGAGTATGACTATGATGACGATGATGAGGACGCTGAGGATGACGACGAAGATGACGATGAAGTGGCGGATAGGGAGATGAATAAGGAAGAGAAGAAAGAGAAGTGAGTGAATAGTGGGATGGTGTTGGTCTGGTTATCAAGGTCCAGTGTGGACAGGACACTGAAACGGTTAGGTACACCTCTAGGCAGCTACGGACCGGTCACGTAGTTCTGTTGCTGGTAAGAGGCAATATGCCTGGTTAATTTGCCACATCGGGTGTCTTTCTTTTAACATGCTTGTGTGTTTCATGATATTTATTACGTCATTTACCTATGACATCAGCTGATAGCTTGGGTCAAAATGTTAAGCAAACTTCCCACAAGAATCTGGTAGCAGTTAGCCCAGTGTTTTATAACTTCTTCTGGCAACATGTGGCCAGCGCATTGCGCGTATCTTATCATTGATAAGTGATGGAATTGTAAAGTCCTTCACGAGGTTATCGACTAAATCACCCAATTGAACCCACTATCTCTTGTGGACTGTGAGGTGATTCGATCTATGAGAATCATCGTAGTTAGACTTTTCCTTGCTGTGACGGACAAGTTGCAGGATTGGACCTTTTAAACGATCGGATGACCATCCATCGGACATTAGAAGAAAAACGGTGACGTGCCGAAAAAACTCACATAATTTGACTAATTCGTCTAGTCACCTTAGTTTGGCAGTGATTACATGCTAGCTACATTTGCGTTTAACCTCTCGAGCAGATTAACCCATTTGCTGGTTGCGTCTAAAGGATGGCTACAGCTCCCATAATCTGCCATCCTCTGCTCGTATTTCGACTAATGTTGCACAGTTCAAAATTATGGTCCACACACGTCCAAACCAACGCAGGCGTCCATCACTCCTTACAAGGCAGGACTAACAACCACCATCTGCTGATGTGGCGCGCTAGCCTGAGGTGTTTAGCGCAGTGCAGGAGCATCGTTCAAGGGTCGATCTCGAGAGATTCGCTACCGAGAGCCATCGTGAATCTGTATCTCGTGATGACTGGAAGACGGCGCATCACGGAACGGTGGAGCCTGTCTGAGTTAGACGTCACTTTCTCTGGTCGCGCCACACGTGTTTTGCCCAATCTCACAAACCTTCTCGCCCGGGCAACGCTTCGGCCATGGCCCGAAGGTAGCGTATGTGATCGACGGATCGTGCCCGCTGGCCAAAACGTACGTGAAGTTATGAGCAGACCGACGGTACTGGGGTGCGACGGCAGAAGTACGAGTGATCGGAGAAGTGGAGAGTGCTCGCAGAAAAGAAGAATGAGAAGGAGGAGAGGGACTGGAGAATGCGAGACGGAGAAGGAGCTGGGTAGATATTCTGAGTAAACGACACGAAGCGCAGGCACGCAAATAGAGAATGGGAGACGGAGAAACGCGTGAAGAGCCGAGGTTTAAATTGGCCGGATCCCAATTTTTTTCCTGACTTGTGAGAGGGCAGGCCGGTGCTAAGTGGAGACATAACCGTGGGCCCACTGTTTACTGCGCGGGCGCAGCGTGAGGGCTCCCGAGTTTTTACGTTAAGTAATCCACTACAGGCGGCCTAAATGGGTGGCGAGAGATGCAAGAGGTTCCACCGCGGGTGGCGTTTGTAGAGCGTCCCCATGCAGTTGTCAAATGTTCAGATGAGCACCACAGTTTTGTCCGACTGGAGTTCCAATTGACCGTCCGCGTTGTAAGCATGGTTGACCAAATCTAGCATCCCCAAATATCACACAACCCCAGGAAAACGTATGCGAGGAAAGCCACAGGTGGCATGCGCGAGGCAGACACATGTTCATGAAGGTACATCTACCGATCTGTCTCAGTGACACTTTGCACGTGCATCAATATCCGAAACCCGGGCGGGATGCGTCCTCCTCCTCACCGCAACACAGTGCGTACGTGTGCACGGAGAGGTGCTATCGTATGCGACTTTAGAGTCGACATGTGCATAGCATTGGCCACTCGTAAAGTGGAGTCCGGATAACTGAGTAACCAGTATATCACTGGCCCAACAGATACCCGCTCTTCGAAGCGCGCAAGGGCCCGGAGTGTGCTCTATGTCTGGCATCATACTTAAAGGACCACCATCTCGCACTAGCAGAGGTGTATTCATTACACATGTTGCTCATCCCAGTGGCGCTTGTTTAAGAAAATCCGTCGTTGGCCGGTTCCCTGGGTAGTCTTTCTATGAACTCGATCACAATGCCTGGCACCCACTGTATAACGCTGAATGTCCAACTTCTTTTGAGCACACACCCAAGCAAAAACAGGCCAAAACCTTAGAGGAACGTACAGACGGCCGTATTTTTATTAAGTGTTTCCACATTCGTGTTTATAATTGAATGAAACAGATAAATTTGAAAAGCCCGTGATTACAGTCAGCAAGAGGCCGAAACCGGGCGTCTAACCACAACACAAGGCTCATCGGGCAGGGACGGGTGACGACGACGCGGAAGAGTTTTGCGTTGTGTTGGCGACAGTCGACACACCACGCACACTGCACACGCACACGCACACATACACGCACGACACGCACGCACGCACCGCACGCACGCCACGCACGCATAGGAGAAGATATACAGGTACGTGCGAAGTGGCGCCGAAGAAGTGTTCTTAACCAAGGCATCATTACGTGAGGCATGTTAAGACATATTACGAGGTCATCCCAGAGGTCAACGTAGTTAATTTTCAATAACTTCAACGATATATAAATCAATAGGGACGGCACAGAATGGTACCAATTTGCTTGGCTTCGTCAAAGACGAATCGAATCATATTACAAATATGACCGGACTTGGTCAACACAATTGACCTGACCTGGGTCAAATTTATTCCAACAATTGACCTTGCAGGTCATTCATGACATGTTTCGAAGCGTCTGTGAGGAGACAAACACGATGGTGTGTCAATCATGTTTTCTTATATTGATCAGATAAGATGTGTGTTTCTCATGAAAATGCTACCTTTTCTTAAACCTGGCTATTTCTGGTATAGGTTATCATATCCCAACAACCTTATTTTTATATTCAAATGTAGCCCACAATAATCATCTTGATCATTAAATGCAAGTATTTCAAATTGGAAAATATTTTCTGTTATACAATTATTTGTTATTAAGAAAGCGGATGAGACACGCTACCGCATGACTTACGCGGGGGTTAAAATAAATCGAAAAGTTAGCGCGTAAGTCGACCACTTTACGAGCCGACTTATCGGTGTACCAAACAACGTGAAAGGAACTCTTCCGCCCGAGCAGGTTGTGGAATCCCACAAAAACATAGCACAGTTCACGTGAGTGCAAAAATACTTTATCCACTCCTATCATTACTACGAGACCTGACTTTAGTCGGCTGCAAGTTTGGTGGATCCTCCCTCAGCCATAGGGCTTAAAGACGTTAATAGAGGCAAAAAGGCAAAAAAGACGTATAAGACATGTGTGACTTCTGATCTTACAACAAGAGATATTAGCCAAAGCGTATATTCATTTTTTGCACCGAGGGGCCAGAGCCCTACTACACGACTGAAAAGGACAAATTATTTTACAAAATCTTTACGCACCTTCCTAATCATGAGAAAACACAGGTTATTACACGTTTCCTAAAAAGGCCACACCGTTTATGCTTAACCAATATTTGACATCGCAAATATAACAACGTTATAACGTTCCTTTTAGCATCAACTATGTATTCCTCTATGAGGTTCACGGGCGTGGCGATATTTGTAATAAACCAACTCGTCGAGGACAGGTTGTCGTGACAAATTGTTGTGCATGCAAATACATGTATGAGTGACACGATGATGGAACTTACAACTGTTGTTAGCTCTCATCTATTTATTAATTGCCTTCAGGTATAACATCAATACAATGAGGCTCGTGGTCGGCACCAGAAGTTTCTATATCTAGGCTGAAGGGGGGGACAAACCTTGTGTGAGCTGAACGGTACATTCGCAACAACAGCCCTAGGGGCGGAAGGAATGGAAGCTAACCCTTATATGTCTTTCGGAAAATTAGGCGGAAAACCACAACAGATTTCGCGGCTGGTCCGTCCCATTTTTTGGGCACCCAATATTTATCTCTTCATTTGATCTTTCTTAATTCAATTGCAACCTTTTCCTAAATCCTTAACAATGTTTAGACGTCGGGTCTCCTAATGTCAGTCACAGACCACTATAGTCCAAAGAGCTTCTAGTTGTATCCACCCAGCCATGAAAAAACAGCAGAGGTCGTACCGCAGCCAGATTGTTTTACTAATCAGTTGGAAACTCACAGGATCTAATCAGATTATAAATACACCAACAATTCTGGTGTTTCGGATGACTTTTATGCCGGCGATCTAAGAATTAAGATGTAGTCGATTTTGAGACCAACCAATTATAAGTCATTGAAAAACATGAAAGTGCATACAAATCCACAGGAAATGGATAAATGTGCAAAAATTTAACCAGACTCACAAGCCTTTTGCTAAATAGTAAATAGCCGTTTTCACGATGGATTATTTTGCGCGGAATGTTTTAAAACATTTTAAAATGTTTTGAACTGTCTTAGTATTAGTAGTAGCCGTTTTCACGACAGACTAATTTGCAAGAAAACAAAAATTTAACCCTCGCCCTACGGGCCCATAGGGCGAGAGTTAAAACATTTATCGCGAATTAGTTCATCGTAAAAACGGCTACCACTAAAACATTTTGAAACATTTTAAAACGTTTTAAAACATTTCGCGCAAAATAATCCATCGTGAAGACGGCTAATATAGCATCCATATGACATTGTTGACCTGCGTCCTTCACGAGGTCGCACTCGCAGGATCCAGAAGTCATGCGCCATTTTTCTTCCATAACTGTTTACCGAATCAATATAGAATAGAGCAATGTGATGTTTACCATTGTGTTTGACTTGTAGAGACCCACATCCTGTTCATTGCCTGAAAATTGCGACCTTTACAGTGACTCTTGATTTTACCGCTCAGCGGTAAGGACCTTGAACCTGTCCTCGGATTAGGAGGCCAATCTTTTTCACAGCACCTTGTCTACTTTCACACCTTCCCGCGTAAAAGAGCCGCACCGAGTCGATAACTGAATAACCAAAAGGGGAAAAATGCGAATCGAAGGTAAGCAGTGCTCCCCTCCACGGATTTGAAATACTTTGGCTGTATTTCACAAGCTCCACCCTACCCGAAGGATATAACTAGTTCCCACTCCTTTTGACCCGCCGTTTGAGGTCTACTTTTCCATTCTTTTTCACTTGTGATATCTATTTTTCACTATTACCTTTGCTAAGCATAAACCGGAAACCATTGGAAATCAAAGAGGTTTTGGTTAAATAGTAAAAGAGATGGCGGGTAGGCTCTACTTTGAAAAGCTTCTTTGTTTGCGAGAATATAGATATCTTTCCCATTCTTTTTCCTGATTTTTCAGTCTAAATTTTCCACTCGCGCACCTGCTGTCAGGACAAATTCACGCTAGACAAGCTGAACGAGGTTAGAATGTGCTATGGTCTTCCGCGATATCGCTCCGGATCCTCTGTTCCTAAACCAATCCCGAGGCCTGCCGCGTTACCGTTTGCAATTAAGTCTCAAGATATCCATTCAATTAGGTCTAAACCCCAAGGCTATACAATATAGTGAGGGCGTCTGACTCGGGGGAGGTCACATGTATCGCATTGCGAGCGACGCCACGAGCCGCGTTGTGGCCAAGAAGGCACTTACGAGGTTGGGCCTTGGGTCACTCTGACGTTTGATCGCGCCGGCACCATAGGGCGGGTGCGCCGCGTATGTAACCACAAATGTCTAATCAGGAGCATGTTTTTTATGAAAATTATTTTCCGATTACCTTAATACTTGGCCACTTGTGTCCAAGAGCACGCAATTAAAATCAATGAACATTAAGCTAGCTTGTTGCCTAGTTTTAGTGGGTGGTAATATTCTCTATTATTATCATTTTATTGGAGTAATGTAACCACAGTTCTGTCCGCATATGTGCTATAGACCGAAATCCGTGCCGGGTCCATCCAACGAGAGACTCACGTGACCCTGGACGCCCCGACACCTTAAACTTTGCAGAGAAAAACGAAAGGCCACTTAACAAGCGCCCGTGCAGGTGTTCGGCGCACCTTCGCCGGGCGGGGGCGGGCGTCTAAAAAACCGCCCCCTTTTAGAGCTCTCCTTTCTTATATGGAGAGTAGACAGAAAAAAATTAAAAATGTTCGATAAGCAACGTCAACAGTAGCGCGAGCCCGGGTCATAAACTATTAAGTCGTTTTGCGGGAGGCGCTCAGGTCAAAATCTCAAGGTCACCAGAGGTCCCATCAAAAGAACTCTGAATTTCCAATCATTCGAGCAGCTTTCTGCGTGCGCCGCCACGAACTCTATATTTATACTCAAGGACCTATAATAAGGCACTAGCATAACGAACCGAAACAAGTGACTCTTAATCAGCTCATGAACATCCGCAGGGAGTCGGCCACCGAGTGTCGCCACTTGCACAGCTTTAGCTCAATTTCAGATAGTGAGCGAAGGCTTCTCAGCTCGGCCCACCAAATGTCACTCCACTTATCTCTAGTGTTTCCGAAACAAGTTTTTCGTAAATAACTTCTTATCTGTCAGGGTCTTCTGACACTCGGATAACTCTGAGAGTATTTTTCTCAAAACACCATGGTGGTTGTTCATAAAGGACACCTTCCAGATCAGTGATTTATGGCGTGCACCGGTTTATGGTTCAAATTGCAAATTTGACCTCAGGTACGGATTATCTTGTAACCCATGTGGATCCATCAATATGGGTGATGCGGCTCGACGAGACAAGCATACAGTGCACGTCAATTATCTTCTCAACGTCATTTATCATTTAATCATGAGCGTAGGAAACAGGAAGAAAAATCGGGCGGAGGGTGTGGCCGCCCGGAGGCCGGCAAGCCCGGAACACAACTTCGCGAATCTCGGTCCTGAATCAAAACCCAATCCCGCCTTCACGCGGATGTCTGATCTTACTTATGATCCTACTCTTCGATCTAGACGATCTCTGTTCGCGGCGATTGTAAATTGCGTTATATACGAAGTAAAGTTGTCGTCATTTTCAGCTCCAAATGGAAAAAAGCCCGACGGCCGGGGCCATGGCCCCATGAGGCCCTCTGGCGGGGCCTAGCCTATGGAGTATGTTACTCTACGTCTCTACCACTGTGCTGGTCGAGGGCAAAAAGGTGCTTGCGTGACGCGAGTGACTTCAGTTGACCTGGGCCCAGTGGTCACGTGAGCAACAGAGTATAGGCACGCGTGGGTCACATCATAATTAGCTAAAAAATGGCATGACAGTGAATAAGTTGACCTGATCTGAAATGCAAATTCTTTGAATAGGGAGCATTTGTATATTGTTCCCCATTGATCTCTGATAGGTCACGAAATTGACCGGAACCTTAGATCAACGCTAGCAAATGCACTAGATCTTGAATATTGTAGGTACTTATCGGTCTTAGCGGAATTACTGTAAGGTTTCAAATCTCATGTCTGTCAGGACAAATGTTGGCTTCGTGGGCACGAACCACGAAAACATTGTTGATGATAAGGTTTCACGTGACGTGACGTTGTAACCTCGGAAGATGGAGATGGGCTTCGTGGTCAAAACTTTTACATAATGTGGTATATTAGAATGCCTTCAATACCCAGCTGGGTGCCAAATTAATGTGGGGTCGCATGCGCCCCAAACGTTTTTTTTTCGCTATCCATCGAAAAGACGCGTTAGGTGCAGCCCCCTAAGAGCGTTCTCCTTCGCTACCCGGCTACGGCGCTTTGTGTAAGATACACATGAAGCACAATTTTATTAACACGGAATTGGCACTCTCCCGAAACGCAAGGGTCTTAGGAGGAAAGAAGATAGGAGAATTCGTAATCGGCATGCACAACAGTGACATAAAATTAATATGTGAGCATTATGGAAATACTCCCCTGTCCAAACGCATGGACATCGCCAACCGAGGGCGCATGTGGGACCCGGCTTCCCCCAAGATCCCGCTACGGACCTCAAGAGAGCAGGCATTTTGTAAGCTGTTAAATGGCTATAGGTAGAGTACAGGAAAAGCAACATGGTTGTCCCCTAACCGCACCACTCGCAACCTTTCCGGAGTGTCGACGCTTCTTGTCCAACACCCCCGAGACATCCCTATTCTGACGTCTAAATGAGGAATGTATTAAAAGTAGTAATTAAAAGTTCATGAAAATTTCGGAAGAATTTGTAAAGATTACTTTCTCTGTTGCGGGAAATAGCTATCATTTAGGAAAAAATGGAATTTAGCAACTGTATTTTCATGAAACACTCATTACAGAAACCATCAGTTCACCTCAACATGGGTTTGACACTGANCAGCACATTCTTAATGGGCTAACACCATTGACAGCAGAGGTTGTAGTTATTGAAGCATTGTCACCTCTAGCGTCCAAAGCGATTAGTGTGCCGCTAAGATACTGTAGGGGAGTGATAGTTGCACCGAAGACGACGAAGACGTTGATATATGCATCTTACAATGTTGATATATCACTGATGCAGAGTAGCAAATCCCATGGTCGCACATATATGCTGGAATCCTAATGGTAATGCTGGATTCCTAATGCTAATGCGGATTCCTAATGCTAATGCTGGACATATAAGCTAACCCTAAGCCACTTCACAGGTCAACTGACAACACAAGGTGGTACAGAACTTATATAAACCGCCATAACATAAACGCGCCGCGAGATTTTCCGCATATCTTAACCTGTGCACTAAAAGCTCAGCAAGAATAAACTGGTCTACCTCTGTTAGCTACGAAAGTTATTGTTTTGCGTAAACCAGTCTTTCATCTTTTTCACACCGAATGCGAATAGTTGGCGCAGGCCCATGGCGTTTCTAACGCACGGGTATGCTGAATGCTCTATGTATACATTATGTAACATATAACCGCACCCACTGTGAATCCATCACAATTCATTTCTACATAACTTTTCAACTCAACTTCAACTTCAAGCACAGATGATTTCATTCCATGTTATATCCCTCCTATGTCTATGATGGAGAAAGCTTGTCGAGAACGAGAAAGCCCGCTGCAAGCTTGTCGAGCACGAAGCAGCGCGTTTGTGAGTATATCGGTCGGCGACAGAGCGGGCAGCCTTCTGCTTCGGTGGTGCGTCCTGTGCCCTCAATGCACGCCTTACAAAATGCATGAGAACAACTCAGAATTACTGGCTCCGTGAAGATAGCAAGACAGACGCTGCACTCCATGTCATTTCGCTGCTTGCTGACGAGTTCTCGGAGCCAGGTCAAGTCCCGTATGTTTCGATCATGCTCTTCCATCTGTTTCTTGATTGTCAACTCAAGCTCCTTCTCACGACATTCGAACTCTCGCAGCCGTGATTGCATGCTGGTAATCTGTTGTCGGTCATCTTCCATCACATCTCGCCGCGACCTGTCTTGTTTTTCCTTCTCTTGCTCCTCTTTCTCTTCGAGCTTCCTCCTAATAAGCTCAAGCGTTCGTAGATCACGATCTTTCTCCTCCAGCACTCGCTGCATCCGTTCTTGCCGTTCCTTGCACAGTTGCTCACGCTGCACCTTCCGCTGGCGGTATTTCTCGAGGTACTCTATCAGCCTCTGCACTTCTGTAGGACGCTCAGATTGATTTTCGCGAGTGCCAGCCTCAAGCAACGAGCCCTCGTCACTTTTCTGGCCGCGCGCCTCCTCAGGATTGTCATATCCTTCACTTTCGCGCTTCTCATTCCACGTAGAAGGCCAGGCAGATGCCATCAAATCGCTTCCGTTTCCCTCAGCACGCGGATCTGACTCGTCATTCGACTTAAAAATGGCCAGCATTTGACTCTCCGTCAAGCCGTAGAAGCTCAGCACCCGCTGGTTGTGTACGTCCTGCAAGGTGTGTCTCTTGAAGCAGTTGTCGCCGTAATAGCACCAGCCGCGGGCGAAGGGTGGGCAGCAGTGCAGCCTCATGCACCTGCGGCTGCAGCCGGTTGCCCTGCTGTAGAAAAGCCGGCATATGGCCGGTTTGAACGGCTTTCGTGTCAGGTCGTCAGCCATCTGGCGCTTCAGCTCGGTAACAGGCACGTCGGCCAGATCAGCGGCCTTCAGGACGCGGAGGTTGTGCTGGCCGGCCGTCACGCTGTGGCTCAGGACGCAGTCTTCCAGCGGACAGCCGTCCAGCACGTGCCGGTGGCACACGTGCATCCGCCGGCAGTCGGTCGCGTCGCACTCGTCCGCGTTGTACGCGAAGCACACGGTGAGGCTGGCTCCGTGCAGTTTTCGCCGGATGTTCTCCAGCGCCAGCTCGAGGTTCTCCTGGCCAAACCAGCCCATTTCCTCCAGTAGCACGATGTTTCTAGGCGTGTCCAGAGTGTGCGCCTTGGTACAGTTCTTGTTCGTGCAGTTCCTGCACACGAAATAAAAACACATATGCAACTCGTCGCAGTTTCCACGGGAACAGCCACATCTTCTGTTGTAATTTCTGCACAAATTTGGAAAGCGCCTTCTGTCTGGGACAGCCATTTGACCTCCGGTTGCCATCTGAGACACTGAAACACAAATAGGCATACGATGTTATGCTATATACAATTGCAATTATTTGCAATACTCAATTATTATGCTCAGGTATATCCAAACATGTGTATTGTGTAAGCTCTACCATTTTTTTAGAATGCCTGCCAATATTGACAGCATGTAAACACAATATAATCACTAGCAAACTTGTGCTTGATTCCAGTGGAATAAAATCTTATTCTGGAATATATTCCGTTGGTATCGGAATCGGCAGGGGCGTGGGCAGGGCCTATTTTAAGGGAAAACCACTGGGGGGCAAGATGAGATACAAACATAACACATTAAGGCAAAAAGACGTAAGCATGACTCTGATGAAAAATTCCAGTTAATCGTGTTGGCATCTAGCCAGAGCCCTAACACGACTGGAAGGGACAATAAATTAGCCTTTCCTAATTAGAAAACACGCATTTTTCGTAAGCCCACGTTTATACGTAACAAATTACACGAAATCAAATGTTACGTATTGCTCAATTTATCCCATGGTTGTGGCAATTTGATCCAACTCGTGAGTCGTGAGGCAGGTTGTGCAATTGTGCATGCAAAACATGAAGAGACCGAAGGAACTCAAGGTTTGCTATTATAATTATTTAGGTATACATCAATACAATGGCTTCGCCAGGATTTTTAGGCTTGAAGGGGGGACAAACCTATGTGACTGACATTGACATTCGCAACAACAGCCTAGGGGGCGGAAGGGATGGAAGGCTACCCTTATATTTTTCGGAAATAGCGGAAAACGACGACATTTTGCGCCGCCATTTTTGGCACAATTTTGTTGCCTATCAATTGCCCTAATCTTTAACAATGTTAGACGTCGGGTCTCGTAAGGTCAGGTCACTACTACTAGCCACTAGGTCAAGTCTAGTGATCCTACCTAAAAAATGCAAGGTCGTACCGCAGCCAGATTGTTTTACTTATCAGTTGGAAACTCACAGGATCTAATCAGATTATAAATACCTACAATTCTGCTGTTTCGGATTACTTTTATGCCGGCGATCTAAGAATTAAGATGAAATCGATTTTGAGACCAACCAATTATAAATCATTGTAAAACATGAAAGTGCATATAAATCCACAGGAAATAGATAAATGTGCAAAAAAATTGACCAGACTCACGAACCTTTTGCTAAATAGTAAATAGCCGTTTTCACGATGGATTATTTTGCGCGGAATGTTTTAAAACATTTTAAAATGTTTTGAAATGTCTTAGTAGTAGCCGTTTTCACGACGGACTAATTTGCGAGAAAACAAATTAACCCTCGCCCTACGGGCCCATACGGCGAGGGTTAAAATATTAATCGCGAATTAGTCCATCGTGAAAACGCTACCACTAAAACATTTCGAAACATTTTAAAATGTTTTAAAACATTTCGCGCAAAATAATCCATCTTGAAAACGGCTAATATAAAGATACATATGACATTGTTGACCTGCGTCCTTCACGAGGTCGCAGGACCCAAAAGTCATGCCTCATTTTTCTTCCATAACTTTTTACCGAATCAATATAGAATAGAGCAATGTGATGTTTACCATTGTGTTTGACTTGTAGAGACATTTTCTTCGTTGTGAAATGCGACCTTGACATGACCTTGATTTGACCTCAGGCTAGTGACATTGACCTGTCCTCGGATTAGGAGGCCATCTTTTTTCACAGACTTGTCTTACTTCCACCTTCCTAAATAATAAAACTGAATAAATCAAAATGGGGAAAAAATGCGATCGAGGTACAGTGTCCTAGGATTGAAAATTTTGGGTTTAAAGCTACACCCTACAAGATATAATATTCCACTCCTTTTACCCAATTTGAAGGTCTATTTTCCTTATTTCACTTTGGATATTTTTCACTCATTTACTTTGATATGTAAAAAGCCAGAACATTGATCAAGTTTTGTTCAATATCAAAATGGGTAAGTTCTTGAAAAGCTCTTTTTGAGGTAGAATTTTCCACTCTTTTCCTGATTTTCAGTCTAAATTTTCCACTCTGCACCCTTGGCTTTAAAGCAATCCTAGGACACTGTCGAGGTAGCATGTGCTATGGCCCAAATCGGCCTCGGAGTCCTTCTGCGTCCAAACAATCCCGAGGGCTGGTCTCGTATTTTGCAGATTGAGTCAAAACCATCTCATAGTTAAACCTTTGCAGAGAAAGAAAGGCACTTAACAAGCGCCGTGCAGGTGCTCGTGCGCCACCTTCGGCCGTGGCGGGGGCGGGCGTCTAACGCCCCCTTTAAACTCGTCTAGCTTATTGGAGAGTAGACGAATAAAAATAAAAAAAAATGCTCGATAAGCACGCCACCATATCATCCGAAACTATTAAGTCGTTTTGGGGCTCAGCGTCAAATCTTTCAGGTCACCAGAGGTCATCAAAGCATACGAATTTCCAATCAATAGGATTTTGCTCCAGAAAACCCCTAATTATCTCGGGACTATAATAGCTTAGACAACAAACAAAAAAATGATCAACAGCTCATGAAAAATGCAATCGCCACTGGCGCCCTCAAGTTTTAGCTCAGTTCAATAGTACAGGCTTTAGAGGTCACCAAATGTCACGATAGCATTTTCCGAAAACAATGTTTTCGTAAATAACTTCTTATATCGGTTGAACATGGAGAACTAATTTTTAAACCATGCTGTTTGTCTCATAAAGACACTTAAGATCATATTATGGTGACCGGGTTTGGTCAAATTCAAAATTTGACCTCAGGTTAAGGATATTTTGTAACCCATGTGGATCATCAATATGGGGTGATGCGTCTCGACGATACAAGCACAGTGCACGTCATTGTCTTTCTCACGTCATTATCTTTATCATGAGCGTAAGAACAGGACGAAAAGTGTGGGGGGGGGCAGCGAAACTTCGCTGTCGTCTTGATCAGAACTCAATCCCCCTTCGCGGGATTTCTATGCTTATTTGATCTATTTTCGTCTACGTGAATCTTTTGCGCTTTTGAATTGTTATAACGGGAAGTAAAGTGTTCATTTAGCCTTACAAAATGGACAAAAAGTGAGGGGGCCATGGCCCCCCACGGCCCTCTGCCGTTCCAAGCCCTATGATCTTTATTACGTCAAAGGTTTTTGGCAAACAGGTGCTTGTGACGTCAGATGGACTTCAGCTTGACCTTGCAGTTGGTCACTGAAGCAAACAATTGCACCTGGGCCATCAAGGAAATAGCTAAAATAGCATGACAGTGTCGAAATAATTGACCTCAATCAAGGCAATTCTTTGAATAGGGAGCATTTGTATATTTTCCCATTGACTCTAATAGGTCACGAAAATGACCTGACCTTTAGATCAACGTTAACAAAATCATAGATCTATTGAATTATGTAGGTTACTTATGGTCTTAGGAAATCCTGTAAGGTTCAAATCTTTCTCCGACAAAACTTTGTTGCTTCGCACGGCCACCAACATTTGTTTGAGAAGAAGGTTCACGATGACGTGACGTGGTGACCTGAGCTGAGATGGCTCGTGGTCAAAACTTTTACATAATGTGGGTAATTGATGCCCAACAGCTGTGCCAAATTTTGCGGCGCTGCGCCCCAAACGTTTTCCGCTATCCTTCGAAAACCTTAGGGAGCGCCTGAACGTCCCTCCCTCCCGGCACGGCGCTTTGTGAAGATACACATAAGCACATTTTTAGTAACACAAATTGCACCTTCCTCGAAACGCAAGGAGTCTTAGGAGGAAAGAAGATAGGATAATCAATCGGCATGCACAACAGTGATTCCTAAAAAATATATATATGTGAGCATTATGGAAAAATCTCCCCTGTCCAAACCATGGGCGTCGCCAACCGAGGGGCCAGGGGGCCGGTTCCCCAAGATCGCTACGGACCTCAAGATTAGCAGGATTTTAATTTAACTTGTTGAAAAAACCCTAACTGCAAGAAAAAACCCTAACTGCAAGGCTGAAAGGGCTCTCCAGCCGAATATATTTGACTTTTTGTCAAAGGAATGTGGGCCTCACGCACTTGGGCAGAGGCTATTGTGGGCCTCACGCACCTGGGCAGAGGCTATACAGTAATCTTACGGCGACTACGTTGATATCTGATTGGCTGAGCCACGTTTGACGTTGCGGAGCAGTACGCAATATAGTTTTGATAAAATTTTAATAATGTTAACGATCCTTCTGTCCCATGAATCGGCGCGATGATGGCTGATGTGTTTGACATTATGAAAAGAAGTTGTATTTCAAAATATAGTCAAATCGTGTATGAAAAATACAATCCAAGGTGAACTATTTCCTTTAACAGATAAGTAGTTGTAGTTATATTAATTGATTGTAATGTAATACATATCAATTGACAAATGACACGAAATCGATTAAATCAGGGTGCCGTTTCGCCCCCCCCCCCCCCAGTCAAGACATTTTGTCTTGACTGGGGGGGGCAAAACGGCTCACTGCGGGGGCATTTGCCCCCCAGTTAACATGTTAAAATAGGCCTTGGGCGTGGGAACTATTTTCAAGTTCGGGGGACGAACTTTTAGCGGACATTCACCTGAGGTAGCACATATGATAGCTAAAAGAAGCTATATAGCGCTGTGATCACCACCCGTTATGTCGAGGACAGGATTTATCGCCATATATCGCTACCCGTTCACCCGATATATCGCCATATATCCCCGATATATCGACAACCGTTCTTAATGCGTCAATACCGGCAACCGCCTTGATACTGAATTTCGTTTCTCACCACTTTTGTTCGACCATTGGCCGACTCACTCTCTGCTTAACATCATGGTAGCAAAAGCCGACATCATACACCTGTGGCGACGCGTTTTGCTTAACCCGGCATTGACTGGGGGCGTTTAACGCCCCCTGCCGTTTTTCGTCTTCACTCAAAAACGGTTGTCACTGTCAACGTGAAACTTCAGGTACCTTGTTATACATCAATTTCACGTCTTTTGTGCAGATATGAAGCAACTTTGTTTAAAATTTTGAGATATAGCGAATTTAGTGACCTCACTACACGCGGTTTTTACACATAAACCAGCTAAACTTTAACAGACCGTACAAAGGCAACAAAATAAGCGCAAAATGCAATCCAAAAAAGGATGAATATTGCAAATAATAAGGGTTACGAAAGGGCTGCAAATAATAAGGGTCAGATTTTCACATTTGTGGGTTTTGATCTCCAAATTTTCAAAGA